>JABFFE010001183.1:0-21189 GCA_013623625.1 Fusarium setosum
CGTTGAGAGAGATTGGCAGACCCGTCCCTGCTCCGGAATACCTACTACGTAGTAGGGTACGCACCCACACAGGGTGAAGCTCCAGACCAAGACGCAAACAGGGTCCATCACGTATCAGAGAGCAAGACAGCGCCCCAGGGTCATACCAGAAACAGCTTCTATTACTTGGATAGGGATAGCCTCTGTTCCAGAACGCAAATCCTCACATTATGCTTGGCCAGTCTAGGGGGTCCGAGGAATCAGGGGTGAGTGACGTCCAATTCTAGGGCACGCCGGGAAATTCCCAGGGGAGGTCCAGCGACAGTCCAGGGGACGCTACTCAATACAGAGCCTCGAAGCGCTACCCACCTAGGACGGGAAATTAAACCCTTTCGTTTCAGTGGGTTCGACCGACCATGACCCATTTTCGTGCCCTCTTGTGCCCCCTGTTGGTTCCCATTAGCCCCTTGTTTTGACCCATCGGATGCCCCGCCATCGGCTAGCGACCTGCTGTTGGTTAAGATCCTCAGGCACCAGGCACAAGCAGCACCAGGCTGACCACCCCGATCACACCTGAACCAGGCGCCTCCTAAGAAAGAAAAAAAAACCACACCATGAAACACCCCTGCCAGCAAAAGAAAACCGGGCAGCAAAGCAACTCAACCAACCTGATCATGCACACCGTAAAAAAAGGCGAGACGCTGGTCAAGGCGCTGCGCGATACTGCGGATCCCCCCAGAAATGCGATCGACAGCCCTCTCGTTTCGCCATCAAGACGCGGGCCTTATCCGTCTGGCTTCCTCGGTTTCTTTGATCCGAGTCTGGTTGCGGTTACTACATTCGACCGGCTTCGTGCATGCACCGCAATATTGTCATTCATTCCCTCAACCCATCCCATTTGCCCACCATTGTGGTCGTCGTCATGGCATAAATTAGGATGGACAGATCCCCGTCTGGGTAGCTGGAGATCAGCAACTACACTGCTCCATGCAACGATGAGCCAGTGTTTGCGCCCACCGCTCCCAGGCTGCCGCCACTCCCACGGCAACGGCCCTCTGCCACGCACCGCTCACCAGCCCCCTTTTTCACCATCGCGGCTCGATTTGCTTGGCTTCGACCGGGCTCCCTACTGGCGCGTCTTGGCTTTGGATCTTGGCCCAGACCTTGCTCGAATAGGACGCCGGACAATCGGTGAGCTGAGGGGACGAGACAGGTGCAGAAAGCTGTCAACGCCAGACTCTAAAGCCACGAGCTGTCGCAGGTTAGTTGCTTGTCGTCCGGTTCCCTCTAGGCGATATCCCCAGAATCCAAGGCCGTCGCGAGAATTCGAAACGGATCTCGTAAGTTGATGGAGTCGGCTCTATTTGTTTTCTGAACCGAACACCTGCCTGAATCAGTCAGTCCATTTTCCACAGGGCGATCCTTGTCAAGGCTTTCAGCCACCCGTGCAAGAGAGCGGATAATGCACCAACGGTACGTATTCTCCAGGGGAAACTTTCAGCTGGGCTCCCCCGTCCCGCCCATGAAGGAACCATCTCGCAGATGTAGCTCCAGTGGCATTCGGGTACCTGACGCTAGCCCCTCCTCGGTCTCGTCAAACCCCCTTTGGCTTTGGCAGGCCGTTGACCGTTCAAGAAGTCCGAAGGCCAATCAAAGTCCCAGTAGCGGCAAAGCCAATCATGGGAGCGAATCGAGACCAACAAGTCATGCTCTCATCTCTATTGACAACCACTAGCATCAAGAGCATGGCAGCTGACTGCAATTTGGATGTGACTTGCTGTTTGCGGGCATTCATAAATTGGCTTTAATATCGTTATCCAGGTCTTCGGGGTCAAATTTTGTGCTTTTGCCGGCAATGGTTGGTTGGTGCGTATTTGATGAAGCCCAATAACAGCTCCTGCTAACCAAGGCCTGAATCGTGCAGGATACATGCCCAAGATGCTGATGTTGATGAAGATTGCAATTTGGACTCGTCTGGATCCCTCGTCACTTGTCACTTGTGTGTGCGCTCGGCGCATACAAGAATAAGTCCTCGGCTCATACCCGAAAGCGTCTTTGGGTGCTTTATCCCTGAGTCCCATCATCGGATCGGCAACGCCGCGCAATACGTTCGGAGCAATGCAGCACCCTGGTAGTACTTGCCAAGCAGGCTCGGACTGATGCGAAAATAGACCAGCTCGCCTTCTTCCGACGTCTTCACATCTCTTCGCTTGACGACTCGGTAAACCATGCATATATTGTTGGCGCAGGACCTTATTTTTATTTTTTTTTTTACAGGGCTCAACGTCCCCTGCCTCTTCTGTTTTCGCATTTCTGAAACTCGTTTGTCTTCGGCAAGCCAAGCCAAGCCAAAGCAGGGCGAGAACAAGCTCTTGGTCCGGCCTCCGCTAGTATCAACGCCTTGGTCACGACCCGGTTCTCCTTTTCTCCCGCCTCTCCACCTTGACCCTTCTTCTCCCTTGCATTAAGCTTCCATCGAAGACGCCTTCAGGTTGACTCAACAGTTGGCGTCGCCACCGCCAACGGGTCGACGAAGCATACGTCAGCACCTAATTTCGTCCCCCAGCATTCGACCAGCCAATTTCATGCTGTCAAGATGGTGACCTTGTAGGTACCGCGTGGGCTGACGGTTGCAAGCAGCATGATGCTTGGCTTCGGGTGGCTCCGCGATGCGTCGGTGTAGATATAATTGTCATAATCTCCCTCTGCCGTGTTTGACGCGTGACATGACTTGCGAGCGTCGCTGTCGCCCACCTTTGACATTTGGTTCATGAAACGGTCGGCCAATCGAGTTGCGATGCCCAGAATGTTGTGCATATCCGTGTAATTGCGGTATCCAGTGTCTCAAGGGTTCGGCCGCCAAACGCGTAACCCGACCACCACCGCATATTCCTTCAGCGCTTATTGCGGTAGTTGAACGTCGATGGGATCTTGTCCCACCGGTCATTTGAATCGAGCTACACTCGTACTGCCTGCGTGCTACTGCTACATGCCGTGCGTAGTAGCGGTATGGTGGTCGAGTCCCGGATCCCCTGGGTGTGTTTCACCAGCCATGACTCTTGCCGAATTTATTAAGGGACTAGCTAGACATTTTGGACAATGCTCTTTACGACGCTGCCCTGCTTTGGTTGCGGGTACGTCTAGCCGAGAGGACCAACAGTAATGCCTCAAACCTAGCTCTCAGTGATTAAGACAATGTGTGCTTTGTTGTCGTTGGGAACACGAGCTCCATGCGGGCCACTTCAGCTGTGAAGGATCGTGCATGCGTATACTTGATTAAGCTGTGCGACGGGGACAGCTGTTTCTGCAAGTAGTTCTAAAAATGAATACAGCGTATGCTGCTCACCGCGTATCGGCCTCTTTATGCACATTCGATGCAGTACTCCGCTGGCATCTTTGGATCCAGATGGTGTTTGCCTCCCTCCGGAAGCGCCGCAGACGACGACTCACGTGAAACATGTTTGCATTCCATTTGACATTGAACCTCGATGACTACGTCTGGCTTTCAGCATGTCTTTTAACCAGAGGGTGTGAGTGGTTGATTCGTATAACGACAGTCTAGACTAAGCAACTGTGTTAGCATTGTGTCTCTTCTAGTGCTAGGGATATGGAAGAACGCTGTGTTCTTTGTTGTTATAGAAGCCAGTCTGCCCTTGACGGAGCAGACGCACGATTCAGGTAGATGTCTAGGCTTTTCTACCTACTAATTGGTAACGGTTACCCTTTCCAGGATGTCAGTTTCCATAGTTATCGTGGAGTTGATCATCAACCTGGGTTGTGATTGCGCCTAGGTGTACATGGAACTGGGCAACTATACCGCACACACGAACAATTACCACACGGCGTTAGCACACAGATACACACAATAACTGGAGAACTTTGCCAGTGCACTAGAAAACAGGTGCCTAGTCAAGGGAGTTTTGTCATCCTCGGTCGAGACACCGTCCTCGTCTGGTGTTGCATGGTTACCCTATACCACCGCCTCGCGATGCCTCAGATGTCTGGAAGCAAACGTTACTGTCGAGTCCTGGGGGTATAACGTACGGCAAGAATGAAGATGATCTTAAACATTGGTTCTTTTTATAGAACTGCGACAGCGGATGTGGCTGGCATGCCAGACAGTTCCTCATTCTCATCAAACATCAAGCTTAGCCAACAGTCGAATCATTTACAACAAGCGACGGATCGAACAGCCTTTCCGAACCAGTGCCATAGTCAACTCCCTCCATGAACTTATACACAGGCTTGGATATCGAGTACAAAGCAAAAGCAACACCATGGTAGTGGTCTATGACCGGTCTCGATTAATGGATTACCGACATCGAGCTGCTAGCCTTCCTCTATATACAACGGCTGGCACCTTGTGGAAGGAACCAAGAAATCACAGAAACAAAGGAGGCCATGACATACAATGGAATGCCCGAAACCGCCATGCAATCAACAGTTGAGATATCAGGTCCGCATTGACTCGGATCAGTCTTGCACGGAATGAGCCACGTTGAGCCTCAAGGGCCAGGCCTACCTGGCATTGCAACTAGAAGCTGTGGCTCAAAACGGCCAGAGCGTCTTAATTATCGTGTCACGCGACCACTTGAAACCAACGAACCGCAGAGCAAGTCGCCATAACTACGTTGGTTAGACTGGCTGGGCTGGCTGGCTTTGACATGGAGCGGAGGCAGACACCATCCTCAATATTGTGGCTGCTTGGTGGCTGAACTCATCATCTTGGTTTCCACGAACATGCCCCAAACATCCCACCCAGCCAATATTAGCAACAAAGAAACGCCATTTTATGACAGTCAGCTGGGAATATGTGTGTTCAAAGCTTATTTGACTAGGAGGATATTAGGATAGGAAACAAGGACTCCCGCGGCACCGGAGAACAATGCAGTTGACTCGTGTAACGTATATCCAAGGCATTGATATCGTCTCGAGTAGGAGAGACACCACCGACGAACTCGGCCGTGGCTTTCGAAAAGGCCCAATATTTTGCAGCTTCCATCAGGACGCCACGATGGCACTCACTCGCACCAAGGCTTTCCTCCCAGATCCCTTCCCAGCTGAAGTGGACACCCGCAACACCCAATCAGCTCCAGCAGTTCCTATCGTCGTTCTCCCGCTGGCGTGATCGGGCGGTTGGAAAAACGGTGAGCTGGGCTTGATAGAAACAATCAGCACGCATCTTCAGCCTGCCATTACGCAGAGTTGTGAGAAGTGATGGATCAAAGCCATGCCGAGAGTTGCAATAGCCAATAACATCCACGATATTCGGGAAAGACGATGACCCAGCCGAGGAGCGATCAAGGAAGCCCGACATTAGGCTGGGCATGTCAATGGCCTGCAGCACTGAGGCACGGCATCCCGCTTTCTCGTCGACAAGTGGTAGAGACAGCAAGATCGTTGAGCAACAGCGTCCCTCATGGCGGCGTGCGACCAAGGACGGGCTCGAAGCCTCGCCCTAGTACAGTCAGTACCTGAGTTAACACCGTAACAGCAGCCCAGTCTCTCTGGGGGAAGCCAGCCTGATGTCTCACAGCCACAGCAACGAGTGGGCTGGGTTTGATGTGATCACTGTGACGCTGACGGTGAATCGAGGCGCTAGAGCCTCTTGTGTCTGAAGAAGGTTGATCCGATCAGCGCATCGGTCTGCTGCCTTCCGAGGCACGTTGGTGCTATTGAATAGCTAAACCGCATTGGACATGGTTGTCGGCGTCCTGGGCTCAACGATTTGTCCCCATCCTGATTGACGACGCAGCTAGGCTCGCCCTGATAAAGCACTGTAAGGTATTTGTCAGTCTGATGGGCGAAATAGGCCGGGTCGGGCGTTATCGAGGAGCACGGCGAGCATCTCAAGAAGCCGCGCCGTTACCTCCGTGGCTTCGCTGACGGAGACGACCTGAACGTGGCGCGCTGTGGCGTATCAGCAAGCATCTGGCCCCCCCCAAAAAGGTTTCGAGCTTCCAGGTTTTTGGATCTCATCGGCCTTTCAAACACGAGCTGGAGGGACTGGGGGTGCTGGGGGAGCACAGGGAAAAAGGAGGGAGCAACGACAGCAGGCGTGGCGGAGCAGGGGGCTAGGATGGTGAGCTGCTAGGATCAGCCACACCAATAAATCCAAGGAATCCAGCGAGTCACAGGACTTGGCAGGCTCTCACACACCTGAACCACAGAACTGCAGGGGTGCCACAGTCGGGCTTTTTTTCTGATGGTCAAGCCGCTGTTCCGCCGCCCGTGACTGGCGATTTCTCACCCATGGGATGGATTTTGAGGCCCCGTTCTCCTAGGTTGCACCGCCACTTTCTGGCTCACCTGAGGGAAGCCAAGCAAGGATTGGTTAAGTCTAAGGTAGCTGCGCCCGGCCCCGGGTTCCATGATGATGATGATGATGATGCTGAGCAAAGCACTTCAGCTGGGGAGCTGAGCCTGATGGCTGAGGGCTTTCGATAGAACGGGGAATGTCCTCTCAATTCTTTTGAGCTGTTTCGAATGTTGGGGATACAGCGGCTCCATCAATCAATGATTGGGTTGAAGAAGGCTTCTCAAGCTTATTTATCTCTTGACAGGTTCAAAGTTACAGGTTAGTGGACACCATCTAATATGTGGATGCCGGAAAGCCTCTGCCCTTTGATGTTTCTCTTCCTTCCTACAGTACGATCCGCCTCTCAACTTGAGATAGGGCAGTGACATGCCGCCTCGTCTGTGGAACCTGTTTGCCTTGTCGACTTGAAGAGTCGAGTGGGCCTTCCGAGATATACCTCCGTCGCAAGTACCTGCATGGTCAGAGGCTCTGACAGCAGCGGCTGTCGTCATTTCTCGCGCCGGGAGGGTTGCTGTTCCCGTCTCCCGTTCATCTGCGGAGCACCCTCACGCACACAGCGCGCCCTATCAGAGACCACGATGCTGCGGTAACCTGGGCGCCCATCCCTCTGAAGGGCCGGGATCATGCTGAGCTTGACCGGCCTGAAAGAGATGAACTGCCCAGTGGGAGGTTTTTGCCAATAAATCACCATCGATGATCACTTGATCGTGATTGCGAGATGCACCCAAATCTACACAAACGGACCGCGACGGCCCTTTCGGGCTTGGTTGGTTGTCTGACTGGCTGGCTGACCATGTTTCCACAGGGGCAGCAGAGGTACTCGTCCCCAAAGTACCGTGAAACGAGGTCGCTTTAGAGCCTTCCCCGGCACGTTTCCAGCCCGCCGCTCATCCCAAAAACGTATCCGCACCGCCCACTTCTGTCCGCTTTCGCGCTGTCCGGCTTTTTTTGGGTCATGGCCTTGTTCCCCAACCTGGCGGCGCGTTTCCCTTTTCCCTCATCTCTTCACTCTCCGTCTACCGCGCAACTAGAGCTGGTGTTTTGTGTCCTATCACAATCCTTCTGAAGCCGTTGTTTGTTTCTTCTGCCACGACCCCCCGGCTAAACTCGACTTGTTTCCGCCCGCGCAACCCAAGGTACCTTACCGTGCCTCCTACCCCAAGGGACAGGGTACGTACTTGTTGACCAGGCAAGTTTCCAGGTTCAACACTGCACGATCCCACCTGAAGCCAAGCCCTCTTTGAAGGACCAGCCCGGCAGCTGTCAACAACAGACTGACACACGCCCACACACACTTGCTCTTTCCCTCTTACGTACCCCACTCACTTAACCCGCCTACCTTGCCAGCCAATCAACAGCCTGCTCGCCCACTTGCCCACTTTGACTCGCCCTCTCTATCGCCCGTCTTCGCCTCGCATCCCATTCTCTCCCATCGGCCGCCTCGTTCACTGACTACCGACCTTTACCTTTACCTACCTACCTCTACCTTGCACAACTCTCTCTCGGTGCGACATCGTCATTGCCATCGACCGCCATCACGGGTACCTCTGCGTTTTGGCCCTCTTTTTCCTGTTTTCCTTGCTTTAAACCGTTGTTTCTGCGCGTTCCCGCCCGTCTGCGAGCCTCAATTCCAGCTCCTGCACTGCTCGCCTGAGCCACTCACTGCCCACAGCGCATAACCCGCCCGCTCTTCACTCGCCTCTCTGCCTTCCTGCCCGGGGGAAAAATATCAGCTCTCGCCACGTTCTCCAGCCACACATCCCATCTATCACGCCCCGACATGTGCCTTTGACCAAAGGCTTTGGCGACGTCGAAACTCGAAACTGACTGCATGTTGAATGCCGTTTTGTCTCAATTTTACCAATTCTACGGCTAGCAGCTGCGTCTATGGCCTCGGACGCCTCCGCCTTCGCCGCGACCGACGCCCCGCCCGCAACGCGCCCAGAAGCGACCCCTCCCGCCGTCATCCCTTCAGACGAAGCCATCAGATTGCTCAAGCGGCCTCGCTCACCTTCTCCCGCCTCTCCGCGCTCTCTCGCCGCCCAGTCGCAGGGCCTTCTGGCTCTTGGCTCACCGACAAAGTCGGCACGCCTGGCCCTCGCGTCCAGCACCTCACCCGCGCCTTTGACCGCTGCAGCTGCCTTCGAGGACGAGCGTCGGCGACGCGAAGGCGGCGATAACGACGACGGGTCTCGGATCCCTCCACCAACAAGCGACAACCCTAGTCACAAAGTCCTCGCTTCCCTCATGTCCGGAGCAGTTCAGGCAATGAGCCGCCCTGCTGACGCGCCTCAGCCCGCGCCTACAGCTGCCATGGAACCATCTCCAAAGGCGCCAAATCCCGTGGCGCTGGCGCAGAACGCGACGAGCCAGGTTGAAGAGCGTAGCGCGACGAGTCCGCAGAGCGCCAATAGTGTTGTTGGTGTCCCAGTCACAGAGAGCCCGACCCCAATGGATGTCGACGCTCCCAAGATTGAACAACATCAACAACCATCATCGCAACAGGTTGTCGGCCAAGAAGAGAGACATCAGCCGGGCTCACTGTCGTATCCAGGGTCCCTACAGGCCACTGGTAACTTGACAGAGACCCCAGCCAGAGGGATGAGCTTCCCTATGCCAACGCAAGGTCAGACGTCCCCTACGTCATCGGCATCCAAGAAACATAAATGCCCCTATTGCAACACCGAGTTCACGCGCCATCACAACCTCAAGAGCCACCTCTTGACACATAGTCAGGAGAAACCTTACGTTTGTACCGAATGCCAGATGCGCTTTCGCCGTCTTCACGACCTGAAGCGCCACGGTAAGCTGCACACCGGCGAGAAGCCTCACGTTTGTCCCAAATGCGATCGCAAGTTTGCTCGTGGTGATGCGCTGGCTCGTCACTCCAAGGGTGCTGGTGGTTGTGCGGGACGACGGTCCAGCATGGGCAGCTTCGTTGATGATAATGAGCTTGAAAACAGCATTGCTGAAGCCGACGATTCGGCTATGTCAGGACTTGCGTACGAAAATGCAGAGGATGATGAGCTAAGGCGGCAAAGCTTGCCCAGTATCAATGCTCAGCACGTTGCTGGTGCTCAGGCTGATGCCTATGGTGCGCATGCTCGGACCTATCCACCGCCTGGCGCGCGGCCTGGGACGGGAGGACTGTACCCTCCAAATGTCAACCAGAGTCAGGCGGGCTCCAATGCCTCGCAAACCGTGGGCAACAATATCACCGGGCATACTCCTAACACAAGCATCTCGTCACTTCCCGTGGCAGCTGCCAACGCGAACATGTATTCCCAAACGGGGATTACAGAGAGTCCTAAACCCTTGAGCCCGGGAGTGCAAGGCCACGACGCGAACAACCTGGCGCGACAGCGTTCACCTAGCTTGACGCAACAGCTCCAGCAGCAGCAGTTTGGACGACGGGCATCGGATCTACAATCTCCGCACAGCGCGCAGCCTCGGCCTAAGCTTCCGGGGCTATCGCATCCTGAGTTTGCCGCGCCCGGCTCCACCGGCTTCTCTCATACCCGGAGCGGGAGCGGCGCGCAGCCTGCTAACGAGAGCGGCAACATGTTTGCGCAGAGTGACCCTAGTGTATGGGCGTACGTCCAAACGCTGGAGGAAAAGGTCAAGACACTCACGGATAAAGTTACCACTCTGGATCACGTGGTGACGGAATTAAAGGTGCAGCTGGAGACGCGGGATGCTGCAGCAGCGGCAGCGGCAACAGCAGCGAAAGCATAGCATGGTGTCTTGATGCAACGTTTCCGAGCGCTGTCGTACTTTTCCTTGTTACAAAGCATACTGAGACGACCTTCGTTATTTACCTTGAGTCTGTTCGGCATGGTGCTCAGGGAGGCGTTATGGGATTTGGGAATTTGGTTCAGTGGACGGTAGGGACCTCCACGTCAAAAGAAAGGCCACGGGATGTTTATGAACTGGTTTGTTGTCTTGTTACTGTACTATACATTTGTTGTTATTGCTTGGTCAGACAGTATGCCTCGTGGCAGCACCCGACCAACCGGAAGGTATGAACAAGCTGTGCAAAGTCATGATGCTTTGTATATAGAGAATCTACCGCGCCGGCTGGCTGATACCAAAGATGGATGACGTCTTTGCAAGTCAACAAGGTCGACTCACCACCAGTGAACGCTGCCTGTTTGATCGATTTATATAAGAGCTAGAAGGGCCCGAAAGGGGATGACTCTGTCTTTGGGGCCGATACTGTTTATAATAAATACCATAATTGTTTTTTACTGCATACATTTGTGGTGACGCGAGTCTGAGTGAGCGAGTGAGTGGTGAGTGGTTGAGTAAGTGATATTGTGCCGAGGCGCTGGAATTTGTGGTTCCACTTTCATGTCACAGACCTAACGACACTGTGTACGTACATGACAAGGCGAGTGGAGCTCGTACCTCTGGTCGTACCTCAGCCAAGGTACCTACAGGAGGTAAGCACCTTGCCAGATGGGGATGGAAGCTTCTGACTTCACGTGTCGAAGCGCACGCGTGCGACGTCATTATCTGGATTCGCTGCTGCTTGCCGACACCTCCTGGGAAGGGCGAGGCATGAAACCGGTCCACCGTCTCCCATCTATTAGTCTAAGACGCTGGATGATGGCGCTTAATGCCACCGGATCTGGACTTTGACTTTTCCTTCTACCTGTCCCCTCCTCTCCTTTCCTCTCCTTTCCTTACTGTACCTTCCATTCTTTTGTTGTGTTGTGTTGTGACGTGGCTGTGCCCGAGCGCAGACGGCTCATCATCTCTGACGCAGCCCTCACCAACCTTGATCTCTTGACCCCTCCATTTCAAGGAAGCTATCTCGACACCGACGACAGCTACCATGGCGAGCACCGAGGTCGATACCAGTGTTTCGGTTGAGAATGGTAAGATCATTTTGTACTCTTTCACGGCAAACTGCCGCAGGCAGATGCAGCGGATCATATCATGGGTGCAAGGGCGCCCGCGCAAGCTTCCAACTCGCACCGACCGAGCGGGTGCCTGACCTTTATGATTTGCATTGATTGCCAATCGCATCTAATCAAAGTGCTAACGAATTCGAAGGAGTTGATCAATCTGAGACAAATGAGAAAGTGACCACCATTCCCAACCCAGAGCCCGAGCAACAGACCGAGCCGGAGCAACCGGACTCCCAAAAGGAAGATGCTGCTGGCACAGACATCGTATGCGCCGATTAGGATACTACTGCTTGCATATCTGGACTGACGAATTGCTGCTAGGGACGCCTAGAGAGGCCTGAGATGCCCGACCATGACTTTCAGTCGAGCATCTCTACTAGCAACGGCGAATTCGATGACCTGACGCTTTCCCCGTCGAATGGAACGCCCAAGAGCTACGCGGCTGTCGTTGCCGAAAAGGACGATAAAGACGGCAGAGATGCTGATGACTGGTCTTACCCGAAGTTGCCCATCATTGCCCAGCCACAGGACCGTGAGCGAGCGAGCTGGCGTGCTGGAGGGATCCGGTTTGCTCCTCTACGCGTGCCAATGGCACGGCGACTGCAGACCGGCGCAGTCCTATTCCACTGCATGTCCATCATTCTCTTTGTATCCATCTTCTGGATGATCTGTGCCAACCCCCTCACTTGGCCGATTCTTGTCCCGTACCTTATTCACCTCACTCTCTCGACCACGGCGACCGACGGGCGTCTCTCATATCGTTCCGAATGGTTCCGAAGCTTGCGGCTGTGGAAGCTCTTTACTGGATACTTCCCTATGAAGCTGCACAAGACCCACGACCTGCCTGCGAATAGGAAATACATCTTCGGTTACCATCCTCATGGCATTATTTCGCATGGAGCCTGGGGAGCTTTTGCAACCAATGCTCTTGGATTCGCCGAATTGTTCCCCGGAATCACCAATACTCTGCTTACCCTCGACTCCAACTTCCGCCTTCCTTTCAACCGTGACTGGATTCTGTGGATGGGCCTTCAGTCCGTATCAAAGGAGTCAATCTGGAACATCTTGACCAAGGGCGGCCCCAAGAATGACGGCCAAGGACGAGCTGTGACCATTGTCGTTGGAGGAGCCCGAGAGTCGCTTGAGGCTCAACCAGGAACTCTTCGATTGATCCTCAAAGGGCGCAAAGGCTTTGTCAAGATGGCGCTTCGCACTGGAGCTGATCTGGTGCCCGTCATTGGATTTGGCGAGAACGACCTATACGACCAGCTGAGCCCCAAAACACACCCTATTGTCCACCAGATGCAGATGATATTCCTCAAGGTTTTCAAGTTCACTGTGCCGGCGCTCCACGGCCGAGGCGTGCTCAACTATGATGTTGGGCTCATGCCGTATCGCCGACCTGTCAATATCGTGGTTGGGCGGCCACTCCGGGTCGAGAAACCCCACGGGCCTCAACCGGCGCAGGAGGATATTGACGAGTTGCATGAGCGGTACATTCGGGAGGTTGAGAAGCTGTGGGAGGCTTATAAGGATGACTTTTCGGCCGACCGTAAGGCTGAGATGGAGATTTTTGCTTAGGTGTTTCAATGTAGTGCCACTTGTAAATGATTTCAAACCCTCCCTATGTTTTATATGGGCTGTTTTATGCTGGGTAACGGAAAATGAATGGGGTTGACGTTTGGGCACATTGCATGTTGCTATGTAGTTTTCATTATTTCATATGTCAACTAGGCTTCGGTATATGTATATGAAGTCGCCGAAAACAAACTTGTTCTCTAGACTCTGGCTATTGTAGTTGATATCAGAGTTACCAAAAAGGATTGCCTCCAGCATACGTATATCTGTCCCTGGGATTGAAGTTGGGTTAATTAAGTCGACTTGGAGGACGGTCACATGACTGCGCGCTTCGGCCCGCGCGTCAATCGCGTCACACAGTATGCGCCTGACAAATTGCCTGTCCAGACCAGCACGCCCTTAACTAGATCAATTGCTTCAGCATCGTTGCGAAACCACTGTCTTTCTAGTTTGCAATCGCTGTGTCAGCCACCGTTCCTAGCTCGTCTAATTACCATGCCTCGCACCTCCCTGCGCAAAAAGCAGGCAGTCAGCTACAACGACGACGACGACAGCGACGACATGCCCAAGGTGACCAAGGCCGTTGCGGCCGCGACCAAGGCCATCACAAAGTCCAAGGCAACTCTATCAAAGGCCGTGACCAAGCGAAAGGCTGAGCCAGAGCCTGAGAGTGAGGCGCCAGCCCCAGCGGCAAAGGCGACCAAGAAGCGCAAGACAAAGGCCAAGGACGAAGACTCTGTGCCTCTTGCAGACAGGACTGCCACCTCTTCGCTCAAGCCTGCCATGCACATTGGCGCTCACGTCAGTGCCGCAGGAGGTTCGTAATATCTCTCTCGCTTGTCTCACCCCATGCACTAACCAATTGATTGCCTGACTAGGAGTTCAAAACTCAGTCACCAACGCGGTGCACATCGGCGCCAACGCCTTCGCCCTCTTCCTCAAGTCCCAGCGCAAATGGACCAACCCGCCCCTCGACCCCGAAGCCAAGAGCCAGTTCATCTCCCTCTGCAAGGACCACAGCTACAGCGCCGCCGAGCACGCCCTCCCCCACGGCTCGTACCTCGTCAACCTGGCCCAGGCGGACGAGGAAAAGGCCACCCAGGCGTATACCTCGTTCGTGGACGACCTCGCGCGGTGCGAGCAGCTGGGCATTAAGCTGTACAACTTCCACCCGGGTTCGACGGGCGGCGACACTAAGGCCGCGGCGATTGGGCGCATCGCCGCGCAGCTGAACAAGTCGCACAAGGCCACCAAGACGGTGGTGACGGTCCTGGAGAACATGGCTGGGAGCGGGAACGTGGTTGGGTCGACGTGGGAGGACCTGAGGGACATCATCGCCTTGGTCGAGGACAAGGAACGAGTGGGCGTTTGCATCGATACTTGTCACGCCTTTGCCGCCGGATACGACTTGCGGACACCGGAGGCGTTCAAGAAGACGATTGACTCTTTCAACGACATTGTCGGCCACAAGTACCTCAAAGCTTTCCACCGTATGGTCCTCTCAATCTCACACGTAGCGTAGCTAACCATGTCCTAGTCAACGACAGCAAGGCTCCCCTCAACTCCAACCGCGATCTTCACGCAAATATCGGCACCGGCTTCCTCGGTCTGCGGGCCTTTCACAGCATCATGAACCACGCTCCTTTCGCCGGTATGCCCATGGTCCTCGAGACGCCCATCGACCGCCCGGGGCCAGACGGCAAGTCTGTCGAGGACAAGCAGATTTGGGCCGACGAGATCAAGCTCCTGGAGCGGCTCGTAGGTATGGACGCTGAGAGCGACGAGTTTAAGCAGCTGGAGGAGGAGCTGCAGGGCAAGGGGGAGTCTGAGCGGAACAAGATACAGGACCAGGTTGATCGCAAGGTGGCCAAGGATGCGAAGAAGGGGACGCGGGGGAAGAAGAAGTAGAAGGATGATGAGAACGAGTAGGGGAATGGTTGTCGATGGCCTTGCTGGACATGGTCATGTATATCTATATAGGGGTGGAACTGAGAACCAAGACGGTAGATAGTGATTGCTAATATTGTAATAGACCAAGATTTCTCTACCAGGGTCCATTTCACCTGGTTATACTCTTAATCCTAAACGTTATGTGAAATGTAGGTATTACATAGATCTAATGAAGTGGTAAACAATCGGGTATTCTCATCATACGTGCGCATCTCTCAAGCAGAACAAAGCATTCAGAGACAAGACTCGGGACCATCCAACGCCCTCTTCTCTCCATGCTCTTATCCCATGCCAACATGATCCAACGCCAGGCCATGCCAAGGGCAAATACGTCTCATCAATCACGCCATACAAGAAACAAGAAGAAAAAAAAAATCAACTCTACTTGCGGTTCTTCCCAAACGCCGCCTCCAGCTTGCCCATCAAGCTCTTCAACCCAACTCCCCTCTCGGAATTGGCCTCCAACCACGTCTCCATGCGCTCTCTCACGCTCCTCATCGACTTGAGAACCGGCATCTTGCCGCCCTCCTCGCCACCCGCGGCCGCAGCGGCCCCCGGGTTGAGCAGCAGGTCGAAGCAGTCGGCCCAGAGCTCCGTCTGCCAGTACCGCTTGAGACTCTCGCGGATCTTGTATCGCCGACCAGACTTGCCGAGCCCGCCTTGGTCGCACCGGACTGTCTCGATGTACTTGCCAAAGAGCAGCGTGTGGATGGTGCCCGCGAGGCCGTGGTAGTCGATCTGCCACGTCCATGGCCGACCTTCACGCATCTCGGCGCAGTCTTGGGCGCTCGTCTTCCAGTCGGCGATGAACTCGACCTCGGGCACGAAGGCGCGCATGTCGATGCCGCGTCCAAAGTCGATGAGCACTACGCCCCGTGATGACCATCCACCACTGCCGTCAGCCTTCCACTGGCCCGTCAAAGTCTCGTCGTCTGGCAGTGTGCCTAGGCGTAGGAGACAGTTGTCAGCCTTGAGATCGCCGTGCATAAGACTCTTGGAGTGGAGAGCCTCAACTGTGCGCAAGAGTTCGATAGTGAAGAACATGGCCAGCTGTTCGTCCATGACGGCAGATGGCTCAGCTCGGAAGAAGTTGACCACGTCGAGGAGAGTGCCATGAGGGTGATATGGCAGGAAGAGGAAGGCCTCGTCTTGGTAGATATGCATCTCATGGGCATAAGACATCGAAGCTGAGGCACGATGCTGGGGGCCCAGGCGCGTATGAGCCAGACGCATCATATGGAATTCCCATGGTGTAGGGGGCGTCTCCATCTTGAGTGCCTCAACCTCAGTGCGGTGGTTGACGGCAAAGGCACCCTTGCCCATCGTAGGAATGGCATTCTCGTCATTCTCATCACCTTCAGGCGCCGAGTTCTCGACCAAGTAGACGGGTGCAAAAGCTCCGGCTCCGAGTTCCTTCTTGACCGTGTATGTAGCTTGAGTATCGGGGAACTCAATGACCACGGGGGTGAGGATGGGTCCGGTCTTGTCGCCAGACTTGTTTGCCTTTGCGAGGGCCTTTGCGAACTTGCGGATCTCGCCACCCTTTTCATACTTTTCATGTCGGTGGTCGTAGAAGCCAGAATACGAACTCAACGGCGGCAACATCTTGGCGATGATCTCGGTGCGAACCGTCTCATCAACAGGGTTGCATTGGATGTCTTTGATGATCGGGCCCTTGGGAGGAAGCGGCTTGGAGGGGATCGACTTTCCCAGGGGTCCAACAGACTTGGGAGCCAGAGGCGCTGACATCTTGGGCGCAGGACGAGCGTCGTTGACCATTTCACGGAGTGGACTGCTCAGCGGCTCAAGATCTGAGCTCTCTTCTTCGTCGATTGGCGGCGAACCATCCTTCTTACAAGGCGTCTTGTACTCGTTGCGCTCGACCGTCACGTCGAGAGACACCTCTGTCCTCTCGGTGATGGGAGTCATGAATGGCAGTCGGTTGTTGGCCACTTCAGCCGGATCCCTATACGGCCGAGTCGGTGGCTCGTAGTCTTCAGGGGGGATGGGGATGAAGACTGTGCGTGCCTTGTGAGGGAACTCTTCCGTCACAGGAGTCTCGAGCTCCTCAACATCTTCTTCTTCTTCCTCAACATTTTCAGTTCGATCCTGCTGACCAGAGTTGTCGAAAGCCTCAGATGGTTCCTGTTCTGGCTCTGGGACACTTGTGTCAATCAAGTCGGACACCTGGGTCTCGTTACGGTCACCCTCGTCCTCATCTTCATCCTCATTAATATTGGGGACGTGTCTTCGTGTTGAGAAATCGGACCATTCGCTGACGCTTTTCACATCAGAAGTTTCATCGTCACCAGCTTCACTAGGCTCAATCTGCCTGGTTGTCCCGGTGCTCTCCACGTCAGTCGTGTAATTGTCGTCACTCTCATAATCATCCTCATCAGCGCTCTCCTCGTCTTGCTGACCAGCAGGCTTCAATGGAGCGTTAAAAATTTCATAAATGTCGTCAGTGGCAGCCTTGGTATGGATTGTCATGGTAGGCTCCGAGGTGTTCTTCTTCTTCAGCTTGGGCCTGGACGGCGAATCAAGCTTTGCTTTGACTATGAAACCGGTTAGAGTGTCGTGAAGGAACGGTCTTGTGATGTTGCTTACTGATCTGAGTCTCGTTGACTTCAATCACCTTCTTCTTCTTGCCCCCACGCGGCCCCCGGGGCTGTTCTATGGCGTGGCCGTTCTCGTCATACTGCACGCTGTCTTTGTGAATCACCAACTTGTCGACAGGGTCCTGGTGAATCACCAGCTTCGCCCCTACTCCCTTGCTGATTTCTTCAATCTCCCCGAGAGGTGCTACAGGCTCAGGAACGAGATTCTCGTCCACAAACTCCTCCTCCCAGCTTTGATCAAGCCAGCCTCGGTTGGCAGCCATGATCTCCTCGAAGCTGAGCTCAGTGCCAACTTCTTCCGGGGTAGGGTAAACGGCAGCCAAGTCAACGAAAACACGCTCCTTTTTCCCGGTCTGGGGATGCACCGAGACTTGATGTTGTGAAGGAACAACAACAATATTCTGTATTTGTGAAAGAGACTATTGAACCAAGACCGAATATAACCATACATTAGTCCTATGACCATCAACATGCGGGCGGCTTAGAGAAAGCGAGAGGAACTTACCGGATCCCTAAACACTGACATCTTGGGAGCAGCGCTCTTCTTCCCGCCTGCATTGAGAGTCTCGCCGACCCACGGCTTGGCCTCCATCACGTTTTCCTTCTTGCGGTCCGACAGCGAACCAATGGTATCCCAGCCTTTTGACCCAGCTCCCCTCGAGGACATGGCGGATGGCTTCGAATCAGCATCCGAGAAGATCGCCAGCTTAGACTTGGAGGGCTTGGATGTTCCTCCGCTTGTTGGCCGTGGCGCTTGGGGATCTACTGCCCGAGCAGCGGCAAAGGGGTCGACCTTGGCGGCCAGGGCTGGTCGAACAGTGGGCAAGGCTGGGGATGAGGGCTCGTTCATGACGTCTGGCTGCTGGGCAACTCGCCCTTCAAACTCCTTGAACTTGCGCAAGAGGCGTTGAACTGGGCGCGCCTCGCGCTCAATGCCCAGCTTGTATACCTCCTCGGCCTGCGCCCATCGTCCGGCACCCTCGAGCCAGGCAGCATACTCTTCGTAGAACAGAGCGAGCGACTCTCCGATGCCGTGTCGCGATAGGAACATGTACGTCTCGCGCGGGGCTTCCGAGAAGAAGTGGATATAATGTACCCAAAGCTTGAGGTATCGAGGATCGTTCTTATACTGTGCTGAGCCGATAAAGGCCTTTGTCGCGCGCTCTAGAAGAGTGTGCAGTTGCGACTGTGGTGTTGCTTGGGCCGAAGGATATGCGTCAAACGTCCATCGAACATAGCGCTCAAAGACGTCGAGGGGGTCGTCCGACTCGCCCAGGTTCTCCACCTCGGCCTCGAACTCGGCGCGAATGCAATCGTTCACATTGCGCGTGTCGGAAGGGGTTGGCGTTGAGAGCTTGTGGAGGGGCGACGGCGAGTATAGCTCAGCGAGCTTTTTTGCTGATCGCCCGCCGGGCAGGGACTGGATGTTCTCTTTTTGCCCTTCGATCAAGTCGAAGTCAATGAGGTCTTCTGAGGCTGACATGGTGCGTTAGTATCTCCTCAGGTGAGGCGTTCGGTTTTGGATGAACGGCTCTCGAAATTGGCGGCGTTGTTGTTGATAAAGAATTGGACCATGAACGGTCCCCATTCGGTAGTGTTGATGTTATCTTGATGCGCCAAATGGAGCTGTTGCCCTAGAAACGGCCGCACGTGGCTTGTGCAGCCTTAAGGTCACCAGCCACAGTATACGTACCTCAGCATGGATAAGCCAATGGAATGGATCTCACGATGGCTTAAAAGCAGCCTGGACGTGGACAACCTTAATAATCACCCTCAACTTCACCCCAAGGCAAGCCTGAGAGAAATCACACAAACACGAGAACACAACTATTTTAACTTCAATCAATACTTTTTTATTGATGAACCTGATTTTACTTTTTTTGTCCTCTATTATTTTCAATTTTGCCATCCTGGTATACGGTCCTGTGCTCTCCCGGCTAAGGACCAAAAGGCATCATCATCACAAGGCTTTTGCTTTACCCTTCAATCCTTCATTTACAGCTCAACTGACTTGCGGAAGTTGGCACCGGCGTAGATGGCCTTGTCGCCGAGCTCCTCCTCAATTCGGAGGATCTGGTTGAGCTTGGCCAGACGCTCAGATCGGGCAGGGGCACCAGTCTTGATCTCACCAGCCCGGAGACCGACAGCAATGTCAGCAATGGTGACATCCTCAGTCTCACCAGATCGGTGAGAGACCATGACACCCCAGCCGTCAGCGTAAGAGTCCTTGGCGGCCTGGATGGACTCGGTCAGGGTACCGATCTGGTTGACCTTGAGGAGGAGAGCGTTGCAAGACTTGAGCTCAATGGCCTTCTTGATGCGGAGAGGGTTGGTGACAGTCAGGTCATCACCGACAACCTGGATGTCCTGAGTCTTGGAGAAGTAGCTCCAGGCCTCCCAGTCGTCCTCAGCGAAGGGGTCCTCGATGGAGACGATGGGGTACTTCTTGCTGAGCTCAGCGTAGAGGTTGGCGAGCTCCTCGTAGGTGAGCCACTTGGTGGGGTCGCTCTCGGGGTTCTTGAAGTCAAGGTCGTACTTCTTCTCGTCGGTCTTGTAGAACTCGCTCGAGGCAACGTCCATGGCGATCTTGATCTGGCCGGTGTAGCCAACCTGCTCAATGGCATCGGTGATGAGCTCGAGGGCCTCCTCGGCAGTCTGGATATCGGGGGCGACACCACCCTCGTCACCGACGTTGCCAGCGGACTGGCCGTATCGCTTCTTGGCCAGACCCTTGAGGGCCTGGTAGACCTCAGCGCCCTGGCGCATGGCCTCGGTGAAAGAGGGAGCCTCGCTGCATTGGCGTTAGCAAGTTTGGGCTGTGTGAATGGAGCTATCAAGTACTAACGTAGGGACGATCATGAATTCCTGGAAGGCAAGACGGCCACCGGCGTGGGAACTGACAAGTGATGTTAGCTAACAGTATTGGACAGACTTGACCAGTTGAAGCTTACCCGCCGTTGAGGACGTTCATGAAGGGGACAGGAAGGACATAGGGCTTCTTGGTTCCGGCAAGGTCAGAGACGTGAGCGTACAGAGGAACGCCCTGTAGGATTGGTTAGCTTGGGAGCACGGCACAGCAATCAGGATCAATCCAAAGCTCACCTTCTCAGCAGCACCGGCCTTGGCGACGGCCAGGGAGACACCGAGGATGGCGTTGGCACCGAGCTTGGTCTTGTTGGGGGTGCCATCGAGCTCGTTCAGGAAGGCGTCGACAGCGGACTGGTCCTTGACGTCAAGGGCCTTCTCGATCAGAGCGGGAGCAATGACGGTGTTGACGTTCTCAACAGCCTTGGTGACGCCCTTGCCGCCCCACTTGGACTTGTCGCCATCTCGGAGCTCGCAAGCCTCGTGCTGGCCTAGAAGATCGGAAACTTAGCGAGAGCATTCATGAGGAGCCGAAGAGGGTCGGGACGAACCGGTAGAGGCACCGGAGGGAACGATGGCGCGGTGGAGGCCAGTCTCGGTAACGACGTCAACCTCGACGGTGGGGTTGCCACGGGAGTCGTAGACAGAGCGGGCGAAGACCTTGGTGATGGCCATTTTGACAGGTGGTGTGATGTATGCTGGATGGGGTGATGTGTCAGTACGAGGTGTGTGCGTTGCTGAATCTTGCTGAGCTTGAGATGATGAGGATGAAAAGGTTTAAAAAGAGAAGGGAGTGGAGGGAGGGAGAAGGGAAAAAGGGAGAAAAATGTTGGCGATAAGCGTGAGTTTCTGCTGACTGGCACCGATTGCAAACGGCCCGCGTGCAAACGGCGAGTGGTTGGAATATGCCTCAACAGTGTTTGGTGTTGCTCATCACAACCAAGCCAGCTCTTGTTTGGTGGGGTTC
>JABFFE010001184.1:0-60658 GCA_013623625.1 Fusarium setosum
CCTTATAAGCTACTAAGTAGTTAAGAAGATAATAAGCTAGACCTATAAAGTATCTTTTAATAATAGCTAGATAGCTTATATTAACAGGTTACATCACTGAACCGTTATTAGGTGCATCTGTTTATCATTGTTCTTGCGACAAAATATCAAATTCGCATAGCTAATATTCAAGGATGCCGAACATGTCCACATTGGCGGGCAATCCGCTTTCCCTGATGTTCTGTCGAGTTCCAGACCCCGGCCTACCTAAGCTACCAAAGTCATCAACGCGGCAACCACAACACTGGCCGCCATAGCCAAGCTAGGACTCATTATCCCGCTGGCTGCGCTGTCGCTGTCCTTTGCTTCCGCGCTCTCCCCGATAATGTACCCAGGGTCGTAGTTCTTAACAGCCGTGTTGTTACTGGTCCCATCCCAGCAGTATCGGTCAAAGCAACGCTTGCACGCGTCTGGGGCCGTCTCGTTTGCCTTCCACCAGCTTCTGCTTAGTATGGCACACGCAACGCAGACGGGCCACTCCTTGTCTACTGTTGCATTTCCCTGCGTAGCAGAGTCCAGGCCATTTAGGATGATGCTGTTGCGCTGGATGGCTGAGTACGACATGTCAAAGGTTGAGACATTGCTGTGGGCGGTGTATGGGGCGTTGGGGATGTAAAAGATGAGGGGAGGGACGGATTGTTTGTCGTGGAGGGTAAAGTTGTCTGCATTGCAGCCGAAGAGGGTGGGACGCTGGTTCAGGCGCTCGTTGATAAAGGTTTCAGCCGAGGGAACTGGGGGAAAGAGGGTGCCGTTGCCAATATCGGTGCCGACGCGGTCGTACGTGGCACGAAGCGCAGTGCCATTGGGCCAATTGTTGTCCGTGTCAGCGGAAGAGTCTACGGCGAAGATGATGTCGACGCCGCGCACAGGCTGGATGAGAGGGTGGAGGGGGATGTTTTGCAGATCTTCACCGCCGTCGACGAGGGTAAGCTGGGACTGTTTGGCGTTGTCGCTGTCCTTGGTAGGGTTCCAACCGAAGAAAGGGTTAGGTGTGTACTGGGCGATATCGTTGTCGTCCTTGTCCAGGTCTTTCAAGATGCCCTGGATAGCTTTGGTAACAAAAGATGGAATGTGGTTCTGGGACCCAATGGCGGTTATGTTATTGAGGAGAAACTGGTTGAAGAGCGAGGAGGAGGTGCCCATGACAAAGCCGATCTGGTCAAAACCTCGCACGCACTTGGCGTTGGAGTGAAGAACGCCGTCCGTGAAATTGGAGGCCAGGTATCGAAGAGGTGCGAAGCCATAAGTCGTGGGATCCCACGTACCAATTTCGTAGGGGTTGAACTCGAACACGGTCGCGTTGAGGGAGATGACATGCTGACCGGGCGCACGGCTGTCGGCGACCAGGATGGGGAAAGGAGTATCTGCATTCTTGAAGCTGGAGGTGTCGGCGATGGAGGAGAATGTGTAGGCCGGACCTCCTTCAGGGGCGTTGACAAGCTGGTACGACAAGCCACGGCCCCAGTAATCGGTGATGGAGGTATCCCAACCAAGAGCCTTCTTGGCGACGGCCTTGCCAATTTCGGTCCAGTAATCGACGGTGTTGAGGACACCGATTCCCGATTCCTTGGGGCCCTCAAAGATGGAGCGGTCAAATCGCCAGATGGCCGAGTCTTTTTCGCCCTGCTGCAGGTCCGGGACTGTGCTGAAGTTGTTTGCGAAGATGGAACCGACCAGCCAGCCGCCGCCCGAAAGGCCCGCCAGGTACGTGGAGGACTGTAGCAGGCCGCTGATAGGGCCAGAGTCGTTGTTGCGCGAGTCTGCCGCCGAGATGAAGCCTGCACCGTTCATGAGGGCGCGGTAGCCGCCGCCAGAGACTGCAATCGCTACATTGGGTAGGGCTGAAGTGTTGTCTTTGACGCGGTCGATGTAGGCCTTGGCGTCAAAGTCGGGAATGCCTGCACGCGACAGCAAAGTGCGGAGTGGATCAATCGTGTTGTTGCGGCGGAGACGGACCCAAGCCTCCTCCTGGTCCGAGAGCGCGTCGGCAAGCCGGACCTTGGGACGCGTCGAGGGACAGTCGACCACTTCAGGGGCGTAGCCACCGCTGGGGGAGTCGGGCAGGGCCCTGACGTCGAGAGGAATTAGGGGATCAGTCGGAGTCGCGGTCGCCGTGGTCGCAGCCCCAAATGCAACAAAGAGTAAGGAATCGCAAAGCCGAGTCATCTTTGCGCCTCAGCCTCGACGAGGCTCGAGTCTCCAGCCTTCCTGTACCAAGAATCTCGGGATGTGCTGTGGGAATAATTAATTATTGTCGTATGACGTAGTGGCCAATATGGGCGGGAGTGCTGGTGGGCAGGGGTCGGGTTGGATGCTGGAAGACCCTGGATCTATAGCTCAATCCACGGGTCGCAATCAAAATGAGACAGAGTGGAAGGACAGAAAGTCTAACTGGTCGGAAAAAAGCTGCATTTGTATTCATGCCCCCAAACAGAGTTTCCAGCGAGGGCGCGCTGAATGGCGCGCTGAATACTCGTATTTCGATACGTGTCTCACAGCGGTGGGCTGGTCTCGGAAGCTTCGGCAGTGGCTGTGGGCGCGTCCAGTGCCGCTGACCCGTGTCACAAAGGAGGAACTTTGGTCGCTGCCACTCTGCTGGGGGCGGTGTCTTGTCGGCCCTAAGTTCTCACTTCGTGGCGGGCCTCGTGATAATAATAAATAGGCGATTGCGTCTAAGCGTGGTCAGCCATGGCGCAAAGTCCCAACTCTACCAACGTAAATAGGACCTCTACTTACGTGCCCGCGCCACGGTGGCAGCGCAATAGCCTGTCACCTCCAGCTTTGTTATTCGCGGGGCGCATTAAGATTGGATGTCACACTTAGTTTCAGCCGCCACAACTTATGGGGCATCTAGTGGCAGGATATTTAAACCAGCTTCGCGCTAAGCTAAACGTCAGTTATTCAAGTGGCAATTGGCAATTGGCAAGAGACCTGTCGTTTTCTTCGTCTTGTTGTAGCTATTTGGCCTCATTTCACCATTGTTATTAGAATTTTATAAATCTTGGGAATGGTAGAAGGTTATTATCTTAGTGGCCGTTTCCGAGCTTTCGGGTATTGAGTTCTCACGGACGATCCCCTGAGCGAGATACTGCCTGTAGTTGTCCTAAACGATCAAGATGGGAAATTTTTAGAGTTGCTCAAAATAATGGGTAGCATAGAGTGTGAGTAGGGGGATCTTGTAGAACTCATTGTGATCTCGAAAGGCAGTGCGAAGCGCGCTAACTTGCAAGACTGCTTTGAGGTGAGGGGATTCCGAAAGTCAAACCGATCAAGATGGATACTTTGTGGCGCCCTTGGATGACAATGCTTTGTGGGTCAACAACTGCAGGGAGAGGGCTGGTATCAACTCAAGTCTGAAGGGGACTACAAAGCACAATTCGAAGAGATAGAAAGCTATTGGGGAGATGGTGAGACTCGTCAGTCTAAAATGTTCTGAGGGCCCCGAAGAAAACAGGCGTCGCTTACAGGGTGCCCATGGAGGCAAATCCCAGAGCAAACGTAGATCAAATATAGGTCAGGCGAGACTGAGGTTATTTTGGGTTAAATCTTAATCGTCTCTGCCCAAGAGGACCATTGTAACTTGATAGAGGTTGGTTGGCAGTTATATCAGATTGATAAACTTATACCTATGTAAGTGAGACTCGGGACAAGACGCTTTGCCGCGTCCAATGTGTTTGCCTGCCAAGTCAATCTTCAGAAGAGACTCCATTAACTCCGAAACCGAAGGTTATAACGGTAGTGAATATCATAAAATATAAAGTAAGTGCTCTCCAGTACAATCACGCAATCAGCAATTGTAGAGTCGAGAAACCAACTCAATCTTGTACCATTATTAATTGAGAGCATGGCTAGCAACGGCCCCTGATTTCCTAGATCTTATCAAGATACCCCTCAGGCGTGACTTTGTATCCCTGCTCCAAAAGATCAATAGCCAAAGCCAGGAGCGCAAGAAGTTCTGGGTTCTCAATATTTTTTCGCTCGACGTTGTTCTTCCACTGATACGCCGCCGCTTCAGCCCCTGGCAAATCTTTGTGTCTAAGAAAACAGCTCAGATGGAACATCTTCATGGATCAGCAATGGATGTATTTGGAGCAGATTGAATGCAAGGGCTTACCTCGTGGTGGAGGAGTCCTTCAAGGCCCATCAAGTGATCTATTGGTGTGAGGTTTTCATGAGGCGTTTGCTGTATAGCATCTTCAAATGCCTTGCTTGCTTCCTTCTTGATACGATCCTTGGTAATTAGGCAATAGCCTTCGTCCCTTTTCTCCCTCAACCAATGTGGATGGAGGGTGATCGTCTCGGGGATGATTCCGCGGTCGCCGTCGGGCTTAGGCTTAATGTCGTGTTCGGTAATGCCCTGTATGATCGTTCTTGGATTCTGGAACCGCCCATTTTGATACTCATCGTTCATCAGGAAAAGCCCGCCATTGACACTCCCCTTGGGGGACTGGCGAGCAAAGTCCCAGGGTTCTGTTATTGAAGGGTCATTGGGATTACTGCCGTGAATTTCTTTAAGTCCCACATCTGGCGCGCAATAAATAATCTGGGTACCCGCCCGTTAACACTTCATTGCCTGTGCAAGAAGAGGTAGCTTACAAAGTCCAAATAGTGGAAGTCCTTGTCATTGCCCTCCCCGAGATTTTTCCAGTCGTTAGAATTCATGTAGATGTTATCCGAGCTTTTGAATATCAAGGGCCGCCCAACTGGCCCGCGTAGGTACTTGAAACTGTCAAATTTCTCTGCAGAGAACAGTCAGATTATTCAATCGTCGTAGTGAAGCGCACTGGAAGAGACAGGTTGGGTAATACATACTAGCGACTGTTTCCACTCTCTTCTCGTAGTCCGCCTCCCCCAAAAGCAACCGGGCGACCTCCTTGGTGCGAGAGGCAAACGGTTTGCTTGCGTCGGTAGAGTCTCTGAGCCTTTGAGCCGCTAGCTTTGAGCGAGATTTTGCCGTGTTCATGGCGCTGACGACAGCTTTACGTAGATTGTCTCTACCCTCAAATACGCCCTCCTTGTCTATACAACACTTAGAATTTGGAAGGCGGTGGAGTTAAAAACTGAGCCAAGAGGCACTCACAGCAGCTGCTATGAAGAGTCCAAGCCGTTGCGGCCTCCACAGAGACAGAAACGGCTAGAAGAAGAGCAAGGACAAAGAATAGGTGCATTGTGGGAGGACAAGACTTCCAGCAGGGGAGTGACTTGCATGAGAGCGTTGGAGATTTGACCAGAGTCTATTGTTCCAACAGTGAGGCTCTTTATACAGTAGCTATAGCTACAGGTAGGCAAGTCATATTATCAAAAGGAAGACGTAGGAGCGGCTGTGTAATTGACAGGATCGGTTTGCAGCAGTGGCGTGATATGCATAGTTTAATAATTATGGTACAATCTAGGGCAAAGTCATGGCCTGTTTGATTAAATCTCCGGGCTTTGTTCTTCTGTCATACCCACTTAGATGTTGATAACTGATGATCCAACCGGCTGTGCATCTCGCAGAGGCTACCGAACCGGGCAAGTCCCACTATGCCCACACGCACAACCCCTGGTTCCTTGGAACAGGCTGGGCCTGACAGATCACAACATGATCCTTCGTGCTGACATTGGCACTTGGATAGAAAACCAACGGTTGTCGCAAGGCATTTTTGCTTCCGAATTCTCGGCTGTGCTCGGGCGAACATCTATAGCATCATCCGGGTTGATGGGAGGTATCCGATCCCGCCCGATCGAATCTAGTAGAAGGCCCCTTAATTAGAAGGTTTCCTTGCTCTTTTACTCTGCCGAAGTACATAGCCTCAGACATTTAGCCCAAAACCCATTGCTTGCATCAACTATCCCTGCCCAGCCTATCCCAATTCGTAAGTCACGACCAATGCTTGTCCCTGGCACTGCAACTGTTGGCGGACAACAAAGGGGAGAGTTGAACGCCGATCACCCGAGGGGGCTTAGCATATTAGAGTGAGAATTTTGACCCAGCCTTCCAGTATATAGACACCTTCAAGTTATCCGGGTCTTGTTCTTCCTACTCAATCCAGTTCACATGGTCTCTGACATGTCTGTCTTTCCTCCGCCATCTGCACTATGAATCTCTTGTTGAAAGTCTTGCTCGGCCTCGGCCAAGCGGCACTCGCTGAGGCCGCTCCTCAAGTCGACCCATTGAGACCGACTGTCACCATTGTCCATACTGCCACTGTGGTTGCTCGACAGATACAGAACGGGTACAAGTCTACTTGAACATGCCCGGTTAAAATTTGCCCTACTAATAAGGTCGTAGCCCTGGAATTTTCGCCATAGACCCAACAGAAAGTGGTCAGATTGGTGTCAATCCGGTCAGTCCGGCAGACCCAAGCAGATTGTAAGTTGCACGGATTTACCCTTACCTCTCTTATCATTTGAACTGTGAATTTTGTTGGAGACTGACTTGCCTGATATAGAAGAGGCTCTATTGGAGTTAACACCGAGTATCTTACGGACTTGGGCTCTACTACTAGTGTAATGTCTCCCTCTTTAACCCGCAACCAGCCCTCCAAGTACATTACCCATAGTTCTTCAAGTTAACCTAGTGTATTACTTAGTGGATCGGACCGAACCCGTCATATATCATCACTACATCAACCTACACAAACTCCAAGAGCTCCGATATTGTGACCACGATGACGAAAGGTATTCAAGTCACCAAAAACAAGCAAGGTGGCCTTGATGTTCTCATCAGCCCGGCCTTGAGGGAGAAGCTGTCAAAGGTAGCTAAAGAGGTCCCCAGTTGCACCAAGAGAAGTATCCGCGCACGAGAGGACAAAGCTTGCGGCGTGGACGCTTTGATGCAGGCTCTTTCCAAAGACTCGGAGTTCAATGACCTTTTCGATAAAGAGTTCAGCCAAGATGTCTACGCTGCCCTCCTCAAAGGAGGCAAGGACGGGGATAAAGCTATCATTCTTGGCTCGGAGGACGAAGCAGATACTGTGCAGTCCAAGGCTGCAGATGGAGATGCCTTGTTTGGCGCTCTGACTATCACCACCGGTTCTTTTATCGCCCTCTTGTGGTCAGTCTTGGAAGAAGGCGAAGTGATGGAACCTGTCGTCAATATCCCCTCGGAGAGCATCCAGACCATCACGACGCCAGAGTCGCCAGAAGACAGGCCCAAAACAAAGGACGATCCGGAGCCTACGAAAACACGTGTTTCGAACTGTCCCACGACCTTGGTATGGTCACACCTTTGGCTATAAACTTGCCGATTAAGCTGACACTTTGCTGCAGATTGACTGCCCCAAGGATTGCAATCCTACCAGCTCGCAGAATGCTAAAGAGACCAGGGCAGTTGACTGGGCTTGCAAGGATGTAAAGTTTCCCTTAACCCAATTGACATGACTATCAACGTGTTAACTTCGCAATACAGGGGAAGAGAAAGGGCTGCATGTGCAACCCCGTGGTAGAGGAAATTGTACACCAATACAACTATCAGGTGGAGGAGATATTCTGGGATATCCTGGAAGACATTGAGAAATTATATGACCGAGACTACGTGCTGAGCTATGAGGGCACAAAGACAGGCAAGAAAGTTCAAGAAGGCACGAAACTTCGCATCCTCCCTGTGGGCGATTCCATTACCGTCGGGTTCGAAAGCGACAAAAACGGAGGAGACGGCAATGGTTACCGAGGAGAGCTCCAGAAGGACTTGTCAGGTAAGTAGCTAACGCGAGTGGTAAGCAGCAGGCCTTTTGCTAACGATATCTACAGAGAACACAGTAGTCTTTGCTGGGACAGAGACATCAGGAACTATGAAGGACGGTTACTACGTGAGTTCAAGAAATTTTGGGATTATCATAAAAGCAACAACGACTGACGTTCCCAGGCGGCGTGGTCAGGCCAGACAATCCAATACATCTCGGATCATGTCGACCCCTCCTTGAAACAACGACCTAATCTCATCTTGCTCGCTGCTGGTACCAACGACATGAACAGCAACAGTGGCATTTCGAAACAGGGAAATGACCCTGAAAAAGCTACTGATCGCCTTGGCAAGCTGATCGATAAGATGATTAAGGAATGTCCTGATGCCACTATCCTTGTCTCAATGATCATTGACACATGTGATAACAACGACTACAAAGCGCAGCTGAGCAGGACAGTGGAATATCGACGCCTCATTCCAGACATTGTTAAGAAGCGTTATGACGATGGCCACCATGTTCTCGCAGTGGACTTTTCCGACTTTGAGACGAAGTGGCTGCGGGATGACTGTGTCCACCCGTCCAATAACGGCTACAAGATCATGGGCGATTACTGGTATGACTTTATCTCCCAAATTCCCAAGGGCTGGATCAAAGACCCCAAGGGCAAAGATCCGGACCATGGTGAGGGCGTGGATGCGAACGGCGGTCTGGATAGCCACATTCCTCCTCCAGACTGGGGCAGCGTTCCAATCAGACAAAAGTCACCCAGTATAGTCCAAGAGGTTGCCGACTGGGCTAAAAACTCAGGCAGCAAGGGGAAGTGCAATGGGGACACATTGTGGAAAGAAGCCGGCAAGATCGCCCTGGGTAATGTTGGACACAATGGTGATTGGAAGTATCACAAGAACTGGGTCCAGGCAAGCTACGACAACTGGAAAGGGGATGGCAAAGTCGCTGACGGGCTTGGTTTGGATCCCCGCTATGTCCGGTAAGTCTTGGCTGTGATATCTTCAAACAACTCTTGCGTGGGAGCCCTCGACTAACGATGTAAGGCTGCATGACATGAATGGTGACGGCAAGGCTGGTAAGTGAGCTTTCACCATGCTCTTCTAAAGCTAACTTTGGATGCTTCGAGATTACATCTGGATCGACCCCCAATCTGGAGAAATTACCTGTTGGATCAACAACATTCCTAATGACTGGAAGCCCGCCGGAAACAACCAAGGTGTCATTGGCAGCGGAGTAACCGCATCCAAGTACATCTACATTGCGGTATGTAGTCCATGTCGATTTGATACGGACTGAGCTAACTGGACACGGGACATGAACGGTGACGGAGTGAGTTGCTTTCGAACACAACCTGGGTCATTTACAGTGCGTGCTAATTACGCGGTGAGTAGATGGCAGATTACCTAGTTGTCAACCCTGAAAATGGCTCTGTCAAGGTCTGGTGGAATTATGGGCCTGATGACGATGCGCCGAATGGCTGGAGATACATTGAGGGAGGCACTATTGCATCTGGAGTTCCTCATGCTAACTTGGCAACCCTCCGGTTCCCCGATATCAATGGCGATGGACGAGCTGATTACGTTTACATCGGATCAGGGGGGTCGTTGAAAGCCTACCTTAATATTGGGGAGAAAGGCGGGCGTGACGTTCTCTTCCATGCCCAGGGAGGAATTGCAACAGGTGCCACGAGCAATATCTCCAATCTTGTCTTCGCCGACGTAAGTTCTTTGAGCTACGCCTTTGATGTTTCTCGGCAACTAACTTCCTTTCCTTTTGCATAGATGAATGGAGATGGACGAGATGGTGAGTCCCCAGTCTATTAAAATCCGAGCTGTTGAATTGTTGACGTGGTCCAGACTATTTGATTTGGGATGAAGACGGCGGTCTCACCGGTTTCCTCAACCAGCCAACCAACTATGAGGGCGTCCCGCTTTACATCAACCAGGGAGGGCCCAAGACGATTGCCGATGGCATCAAGCAGGACCCCAGGTTGATTATCTTGGCCGACATGGACGGGTACGAAACCCTGGCTGTCCCTGGCTCACTTTAACGCTGACCTTATCTTTTCTTTTCCTCTCAGAGACGGCAAGGACGACTACGCCTACGTCGGCGAGAATGGGGCCGTCTTTCTATGGTATAACCGTGGCGAGACTGATGATAGCATGACTATTGACGGCCTCCGCTTTGCTGACGTGGACGGTGACGGGGTACGTATAACAATGCATTTCTATGGCTATCAGCTCGTTTACATAGAATCGCTTAGGCCGACGACTACATCTGGGTCGACCCCAAGACAGGTGCTCCAACTGTCTAGTAGGTGCTTTCCAAGTGCGATGTCTCGGTTGATATGAAAAACTCACATCACCTAGCCTTAACAAGGGACCGAGCAAGGGTGACTCTCTCGAGTGGAGTTGGCAACCATTGAACGACGGCAAGCCGATTGCTTCTGGTGCAGCACCAGGCCCACAAGTCCAATGGGGTGACGTGGACGGGTAGGTCTCCCCAGCAGAATCCAGGGGACGGATCGATGCTAACGCAAGTGATAGAGATGGTTTAGCAGACTATTTGGACGTCGACCCTAAATCTGGACTGCTTAAGGTATACCGGAATGCTAACGCATCCTCGAATTCCGACTATGGCTGGAAGTTCAGTCCCATTGGAACGACAGCGTCTGGGCTGGGCAAGGGAAAGAATGTTCGCTTCGCTGACATTGATGGTGATGGGGTAAGACGGACCCTAAGTTTAAAACCTTGTGTTCTCTTACACGGTGCTAAATTCTTTCTGTTAGCTCGACGACTATATCTACTTAAAGGAGAACAGCGGCACGGTCATCTATCGCAGCGTCTACGACAACGACGGCGATAAATGGAAGCCACTCCATGATGCTGATGCTTCCGGAATTGGGCAACGGCCAGAAGAAATTCAGTTTGTCGATATCAATGGGTTTGTCTACGAAACCTCCTATAGGCAGCCACACTGACCACTCTTCAATAGTGACAAGAAAGCCGATTACCTTTGGATCAAGCCACTCGACGGAAGTGTCCACGTCTGGCTCAACGACTACCCCAAAACTCCGACATGGCGAGACATTGGCGTCATCGCCGGGGGCGTTGGGACTTCAGGTTCCAATATCCGTTTTGCAAAATTGCAGAAGGGGGGCCGCCCAGATTACATCGTCGTGGACCGCAAGACTGGAGCTCTTGGAGCCTGGCTCAACGGCTGTTCGAATAACCAGAACGATCCTGGTCTAATAGTGCAAGACGTCCCTCCTGTTTGTAACAAGGAGAGCGATTTCCCAGGCCACGCCAAGATTCGCTGGAACAGCATCGTGCTCGCAAATAACTTCTGCGCCGACGCTGGAGAAAAGAACGAGCGAGTTAAAGCTGGCTTCAGTACTCAAGACACCCTCGAGGACCAGTATGGCATCAAGTTCCGGTTCTCTATAGATTGGATCAAGGGCTGTAAACCAGAGAAGGGAGACGACATGGACCTACTGAACCCGACGGGGGATGACAGCGTGGGATGTTGGTTGGTGATGCGGGCGGCCTGGAATTACTGTGAGTTGAAACACCCGTGCCCTGATATTCCGTTCATTGGGCTGTCATTTACTGATCTTTTTAACACTTTAGGCGCAAATGACAACGGAGGTAATGGAGGTGTTGGAGGTTACCAGGATGTTGAATGTCTTCGATACCGCGTGGATGCTGGGGTTTGATGAATCTTGTATATTGATCGGTCAGTTGCAGGTTTTGTTAGTCCCAATGAAGTATTTAGGATTGTTATTATCTATATCTTTGTCCTAAAGTTTACAGGATGTCTATTCGCTAGGTAGTTGTGATGCTAAAGAAGTGGAAAGGGGTTGCTATGATCAGCCCAATTGGGCCGATGAAATGACTATTTGTGTAAAGAAGCCGCGTTCTTTTGCTATCGTGTTTCCTCTGACCTGAAAGTGGCAGAGATAATACTAATATTCAACCCAAAAAAATTGTCATTGAGCGAGTTGCTCTCGGGTACATTAACGAGAATACATACGCAATCACTCAGGGGCTGAGGTGAGATTTTAGCTTCCATGGACGTCTCCGGCTGACCCGCTTCGCAAAACTGGCTTCTTAATTGGCTGCGTAGATGTGGCGCTGATGAGAATGGTCATGGCGGTACATGGTTGCAACAAAGACCGCACATTGGAGTGGGATGACATAAATATTCGAACATTTATCCCAGAATTCAGCCCAGAAGTGCTTGACTAGTTCTGTCTCTGGTCGAAAATGTGGAATATTTTAGGCAGCGTCCCTGGAAGGTTAGAGCCAATCCCAAGCCACCCATTCCGAGCAAGCCAATGACGACTTTTGGCGACCTCGAGGGTTCCTTGATTTGGCGAGACTGGTGATCTTTCTGGGCAGTGATAAGGGAGCCGTTTCGCACTGGCTTTGACTGCTGATTACATGTCGGCATTCTCTCCCCTCTGTCGAGTTGTGTGCAAGCACACACATGCACTGCAACTCAGGGCACAGAGTAATTATTTTTCGCCAAGACACCATGAAGAAGACTGACGTAGCCGTCATCGGCGCCGGTAAGTGTGTAGCTCTGCTGACAACTGGTCGTCATTAACAACGTTCAAGGCCCTACGGGGATTTCGATGCTCAAGCAGCTGCTCGAAGACGGGTTCGATGCCACTCTATTTGAGCGACGAAGTACGGTTGGAGGCTTGTGGGCTTACGATGCCGATCACGGGTGGACTACGGCCCTGAAAGGTGACTATGCTTCCTTATCTATTGTCACGCAGCTGCTCATGTGGACATAACATGACAGACACTCGTGCGAACATCAGCAAGTATACTTGTGGTTTCACCGACTTTCCCATGCCAGACAGTAAGTTGTTCATAATACCGTAAGCCACGAGACCAGAACCTGACCGCTATCAGAGTACCCTCCCCACCTGAGCCGGGCTCAGTTCCAGGAGTTCATGCAAGACTATATCGACCAATTCGAGTTGGCCAAATACATGCGCTTCAACACCAGTGTCACTCTCGTGAACCGCAACAAGGACGACACGAAATGGGCTCTCCAGCTTGAGACAGTCGACAGTGGGGAGTCGGAGACGCGTGAATTCGACAAGATTGTCTTTTGCCATGGATATCAGACCGAAAAGCAAATGCCAAGCTTTCCAGGACAGGACAAGTATGAGGGCGAAATTGTGCACTCACAGCAGTATCGAAGGTCAGTGAAGCTATCTATATCTTCTTGATTTGGCCTCTGTCCAGCAGAATCACAAGAATACTCATCAACAACCATAGTCCCGAAGCTTACCGAGACAAGACGGTGGTGCTCGTGGGTCTCGGAACAACCACAGGCGAAATCGCACCCCAACTCGTTTCAACTGCGCGAAAAGTCTACATCTCCCATCGACGCGGTCAGATCCTCGTTAAACGATACCGTAACGGCCGACCAACTGACCTCTTGATCTCATGGAGACGTCGCATCATGAGCCAATGGCTCGCCCGCAACTTGCCATCCTTTCACAGGAACATGGCAAACTGGGGAGCGGCCTTGCTCTCATCCCGCACTGCCGGCTTCAAGATCGACCCGTCATGGCGACTCAAGCCGTTTCCTAGCGTGACGCTGCGTCTGCCCGGCATTATTGAAGACTGCCTTCCCCATATGCAGGATGGAAGTTTGGCGAGCTTGCATGGAATCAAGCGCTTCTTAGGTGGACGATCGATCGAGTTTGACGATGGAACCGTGCTGGACGATGTCGACAGCGTCATTTTCACTACAGGATACCGTGCCGACTTTTCAGTGACCCCCTTTGTTGAGACAAGCGTTCCCAAGGCCCACGGTTATCAAGGCCGTCCTATACACCGGCTGTACATGAACGTGTTCCCGCCAAAATACGCCGATAGCTGTGCGATGCTATGCTACTCGGCGTTCGGCAAGAACAACGGCTTCTCGTTCAGCGATGTCATGAGCATGGCCATCTCAAACGTCTGGCGCGGCGTGAGCGACCTGCCGTCGTACGAAGAGATGGAGCAATGGGTCGATGAACATCAAGCCTGGGTCGCCCGCAACTGGACATTTGAGCCATACTTGGATGTAAGCATGGTGAAGCAGTTCGAGTTCCAGCCCTGGATGCACCGCCAAGCTGGAACGGGTATGGAGAACCTGGGTTGGGGCTGGGCGGGGTGGAAGTTTTGGTGGAAGGATAGGCAGATGTACAACTTGATGAACCATGGCGTTGAGACGGCGCACATGTTTCGGTATTTCGAGACTGGAAAGCGACAGACGTGGGCAGGGGCGAGAGACGAGATCATTCACCAGAATAAGATGGTCGAGGAGGCATTTTCTAAACAGAAGGGCAAGGCTAGAGAGGAATAGCAGGTAGACACGTTTGGGTTAGATCTTTGGGCGGTAGATTGATATCTATTTAATGTGTGGCCGATTTCCTATGATCAGAGAAGTCAGGAGGTCGTATCGCAGGATTCCAACCGCTTGTCAGTGTAATCTCTGTTCCTGCCCTCAAATGTAAGAGGAAACATCCGGAAAAGGACACGGTGTCGTTACCCAAGGATCACATAAGACACTCGCATGTCGCATTCGACGTCGTGAAAGCCATGGCTGTCGAGGATTCGCTTGCACTCCTCCACGACCTTGATGCCTTGTTCAAATGCGACAGTGTCGCTGACAGCGATCATGAGGACAACAGGAACAGGGTCATCACTGAAATAGCCAAACCCGAAGATGTCTATCGCACACCAGTCCACTTCGTCCACCACCTTCAGGACCGATGCACAGAGAGAACCTTCGTCACGCGAGCCTTCCCAAGCAGCAACGACAGGATGCCTGCTACAGGGAAAGAGACGTTTTGTCTCGTAGTCTCCTGTATCTGGCGATACTCTTCTTGACCACGGTTCAAGACTGGAACGTGCGACCAGGCGTGGCCTGGACGGCAGTCCGTCGTAGTAGTGCTCTTGTTCTTCGAGGCTCGGTGGCTGTCGCATTCCGACTGTAAAGGCGAATGCTTCTCCTAAATAAGAATTTAGTTAAAAGTATCAGGAAGATATTTAGATATCTCACTTGTCTTGCTGGGCTTTGTGGTGATGCTGTCGAAGACTTCGTTGCGTTGATTCTTCGTAAAAGGTGCTGGAATGAAATGGAGAGAGTCCGATGTGGCTGTTTAAATACTCGTATGACCAGTGTAACTAAAAGCCACGTGTTAAGATACGCTGTTCATACCGTACGCTGGGTGTGTTCATTAGTCCTCGGCTTTGAGTACCTCGTTGAGTCTCTCCGCCTCATCTTGTGGTAGTTTTGGTCAGTCTGTGAACAATGCTTGTCTTCTATTGGGTCTGTCCTACGCCGTGATTACATGAAGCCGCCTCTCTGTGGAATAAGGTGCATATCCTAGACCGATATTATCTGTTCTGAATGCGCACTGGCACTTTAGAAATGGGGAACAGGCGGAATGACAACCAAGACGCAGTCACTAGTGGAAACATGCTGCGACAAGTCATCGGAAAAGTGGACTGTTTACTATTATTACTACTACTAAGAACACACAAATAGGCATTTTACCGGCCCTATGCTATATATACGTAACTTTCTCAAATTAACCCTTCCAGCTGCATCGCCGAAAGAGTCATCAGGCCTCCATCAGCCTTGTCCATCCAAGATAAAAGTGGATTAACGAATACGCCAACCGTGAAGCGTGGCGAAGCACACCAGGCTATGGACAGGAAAATTCTGCTTGCTTGGAATTTCACCTCCATAGAAAGGATCCGCCTTCAATAAATCCGCGTTTTGGAGTTATCCTGGCTTATTTCTCTTATACAACCACTCTAGAAGTATCCCGCACCTCATTCTGCCGTTTCGAATATACAGCTTACCGGAATGTACTGGTCTCACGACTTTGCTGGGCTCAGTAATCGAGACAGAGCGCGGGGATTCAGATACGGGCACCACAGAGCTACACGAGTTATTAAAATATTGGGTTCGAACAAGGTTGTGTTCAAGCAGCTAACCGCGGCACTAGGAGCCGGATGTGCAGTATCCCTGCTCAGATCAAGACGGGAAGGAAGGGCTGAGCAATGCAAGATTACTGCTCGATTTTCGTATCTAGACATTCTCGATAACACCTCTGAGCAAGGCTTATATGGTTAACCAACAATATTGTATGGCCCAGGTCCCGCACATCGAAGATGCAAACTCTTACAATGGGGGGTTGATCTTGATGTAGGTGAACAACTACGTGTAAGTTGTTTAAACAAGATCGTGCTGACAATTAGTAGTCTAGCATTAAGGCACGAAGAACTGCCCCCCGAGAACACCCAGCTTACAACTGGCATCGAAAGCGAATTGTCTGGGGTACAACCCCGGAGTACTTGGGTTCCTCCTTATTCTTGATCAAGATCCGAAAAGGTCGTGCCGGAGACCCAGCCTAATGCGTCCAAGTCGCAGGAAGGCTGTAGAGGGCTCCGGGATCTTCCTTTTAGTATAAAGACTTTCGACCTGATTACGCGTCACTTCCATGTTCATGGATCTTTGGCACGTCTCATTAGTCGTGCCGATATCTCAGTCTTCTCCGGCTTTAAGGTGCACACGGGGGACCCGGAAGGCACAAGCTATCCGTCATTTGGTATATGTCGAATGGCCGGCATCCCATGGCTATCGATGAATTGGCACTTTGCAGCTGGAAGGTCTATTGAGGTAAGGTTATTGTGTTGCATGGCATTGGGCCGCTGAAATGCCTATATTGTGTGTAGATACTGTGTTCTTTTGCTTCTCTGTTTCCTCTGATCCCTCTGAGGGTGGTGGAGTTATGATACCAATGAATTGACACTTCGACAATTTATAATTGCCGTTCATCGAACGCGTGGCCCATGGACCTTGCATTGACAGCCACTTACTTTCCTCACTGTCAGCTGACATTTGCTATTTTGTTTGGCGGTACAAGCTCACAAGAGGATGAAATCGATCGACGACTTCGTTCGTCCATGCCAGAGGCGCGCCATCCCTTGTTGATGGCTGGGATATTCGCAGAACTGGAACGTGTCAGACACACTGACATTGTCGAAGACACCGTCGATAAGTTGGAGACCAAGATTTACGAACTTGATCTCCAGACTGTCGGCAACACCTCACTTGACCGAGCCGAATTGGATAGACAAAACCAGGAAAAAAAGTCATCATATCTCGATACTACATGTCTGAGGAATAACCTCGTGAGCTGGCGTCATCAGCTCGGCAAGATGGCCAATTTCGTAGAGCACTTGGCACTCGAGTTTGTAGATTCCACTAGTCATGATGGAGAGGATGACTATATTTTCCTGACCCTTCATGGAGACTACTGTTACGAGTCCGATGATTTGGAAGACTTGAGCGGTCAAGAGAGATACAGATAGGGACACTCCAATACTGGTCGAAAGATCAAACATTGACTAGACGACATCATGGAAGATCTTGTATGACAACAAGATCAGAAACTGCTCAACGAGAGTTGATACTAGGTCCATGGTAACACAATGGATGAGGTAGAGGGAGTGTCTATAAGTTTAGAACCGCAACAGCAATGGATATCATGCTAATGCACGTTCTTAGTATTACGGACAAACAAACGTCGAGATCGCTCTAGGAACTAGTCGCGGCTCTCAACATATGAGATCTACTTCGCTTTCCACAATGCTCTTGCTTCCAGCGACTCTCCTAGCCGTAAGTCGAACAGCCCTTATTTGGTCTAACGCCCAGTTGATAATGGATGAAATCGATGCAGAGCATATTCTCCATAACATTTCAAATGGATTGAAGAGGGAGACAAGAGTCGAGCGTCTAGTTTCCTGTGGATATACTTCTATGTCGCCATCCCATTCACCATCTTGACTGGGCTTGTGGTACTACTGGACAGTTTGGCGCTACAGAGCACGCGCTAGGCAGGAAGATGGAAAAGGGTGATTTAGGAGCATCCAACAGAGAAGTCCAATCAAGATCCAGGATCTTAATGGCTGGGTTCCCTCTTTGTTTCTATCTGAACTGCGCCTGCTCCATCAATGGCGGCTTGCTACCACAGCTCGTCACTGGAGCATTTGCTGCATGGCGTTGATCCGGTAACTGTCCATTCTCTCCATCAGCTCGACATGCTTGCCCGCATCAACGATGCGGCCACCCTCAACAACCAAAATCATATCCGCCTTTTGTACTATGTGAAGCCGGTGGGTGATGGCGAGAACCGTTGTTCCCCTGGATGCTCGTTCAAGACTCTCCTGCAATGCAGCTTCGCTCGTCGCATCTAGAGCGCTCGTACTCTCATCTAGAAGCAGTAGGCGGGGTCGGCGAACGAGCGCTCGGGCGATAGCAAGCCGCTGACGTTGCCCTCCAGAGAATCTCTGTCCAGCTGCACCACAATCGGTATTGTATCCATCTGGTAGTGCCATGATCGTGTCGTGGATATTGGCAAGGCGACAGGCCTCCTCAATCTCTGCGGCTGTAGCTTCGGCGCCCGGGGCGGCTCCGAGACTGATATTGAACCGAACACTACCATTGAAGAGACTCGGGTCTTGCGGAACGATGGCAATACTGTTGCGGAAGGATGAAGACAAAAGGCTGATGTTCTGGCCATCGATTGAGATTTTGCCAGATGTCGGAGTATAGAGGCACTGAACAAGAGACATTATGGTTGACTTGCCGGCACCAGATGGGCCAACAAGCCCACAGAATTGACCACTCTGGATGGTGAAGGAGACGTTGTCTAAGACCGGAACTCCTGGACGGTTAGGATAGGTGAACGATACATTCTCAAAGACGACCTTGACGCCACGGTTCTGGTTCTTGAAGGGAGGTGGTGGCTTGCAGTTTCCAGCCTCGATGTCCTCACCACAACCTAAGTCTGTCGTTCCTTTGCCCTTTTCATCTAGACGTGGTTCTAATGATTGAAGAACCGACTTGTCCATACCTGAGCTCGAGCCCAAAGCGATGACATTAAGCACTCGTGAGGCTGAGTGACGGGCTCGCGCAAACTCGGGGGCTAGAGCAAACATCGTGCCCCAAAGCTTTGCACTAACCAGCATGGCAATCTGGATGATGAAGAACTGGGTCTGGGTATACTCACCGTTGGTGATGAGCTTCGTACCCCACCAGTACGAAAGGCAATAGACGAAAGTGCCCACACTGTGATGCAGGGCAAGCCAGATGTTGGTAAAGGCGGAGGTTTTGACAATCATCTTATGAGGTCCATGTAATAAACGGGTGAAAGAGTTCAGGGTCTGGTCCTCCAGAGACAACGCCGCAACGGTGCGGATGGAGTGGACAGTCTCTACGGCCAACGTGGTTGCTTCATCAAATGCCCCAGCCTGTCGTGAGTGATATCTTGCCAGCATCTTGAGTTGCAATATGCCAGAGCCAAGTAGAATAGGGACTGAAGCCAAACACACAATCGCAATCTTCCACGCAATGATGTGCGATAGAACGATTGCAATGGCAAAGTTGACCAAGATGGATAAGATTGTGCTGATAGTGGAACCGCTGAAGCCACCAATAGCAGCTGTATCCTTGGTGATAATGCTCAATAGCGTCGATGACGAGAGCGACTGATGCCAAGAAAGATCCTGCTCCATTAACGAGCGGAAACTCAACATACGGACCGAGTAAAGAAGCTTCTCGGCAATGAACCCAAAGAGCGACCATGAGAAGAAGTTGGCAAAAAGCTCAACAGTCGCAAGCATGAAGATCATGCCAGCGAAGAACTGGCCAAGATCCTTTATGCGGTCAATGCTGCTGGCACAAGTGCTGAGCGAGCCCACGACGTGACCCAGGATGACACCAGACGAGGAGAACGTTCCTCCGACAATGACGGCTGCGAAGATCCCAAAGATGAGATACAGTAACCAGGGGCGAATAATGTTGCCAAACTTGTGGCCAATATATCCGATAGACCGCTTCCGATCAAGCTCCTGTTCTGCACCCATGGTGTCGGTCTCGACGTCTTGTTCATCCTTTTCACCTTTCTTGTCAGAGGTGGCTTGACCCTCAGATGCTTCTGCCTTTTGAGTCTCCATCTTCTCAACAGGCATATCATCTGTCTTGAGACTTGATGCCTTGAGGGTTTCACCAGACAATGAGCCTTCTTCTTGGCGGTCTCTAGTCCCTAGAGTCTGAAGACTTGCCATACGTGCGAATGATCCACCCTCGATAGCCATGAGCTCTTCGTAGGAGCCCTGTTCAACAATCTGTCCAGCATCCATGACAATGATGTTGTCGGCGTTTCGAATTGTTGATAGTCTATGGGCAATCGAGACAACAGTGCGGCCCTGTGATGCACGTTCTACCGCTTCCTGAATCCGACGCTCCGTCGCGGAGTCTACTGATGCAGTAGCTTCGTCCAGAACAAGAACCCCAGGGTCACGGATCAATACCTGCGCCAGGGCAAGTCGTTGCCGTTGACCGCCGCTGAGAAGTGTACCCGCAGGTCCTGTCATTGTGGCATAGCCGTCTTCAAGCCTTTCGATAAAGTCTGCCGCATCGGCTTGTTTGGCAGCTGCACGCACCAAGTTGACAACCTCTACCGCCTGGGACCCGAGAGCAGCTGCGGATGCATCTACATCTCTGCCCTTTTTCGCGAGTTCAGACAGATAATGCCAGTCTAGGAACGGTTTCAAGTGCGCATGCTCTGGTTTCGACGAGTTGGCCAGACCGAGAGCGATGTTGGCGAGAACTGATGTATGGAGCAATGTTAGCTCCTGCTGAACAAAGCCAATGTGACTCCTCAAGTTTCTGACATTGAGTTCCCGAACATCCTCATTGTTGATGGTAACTCTGCCCTCAGATGGGTCGTAGAGCCGTGTGATGAGTGAAGCAATAGTGGACTTGCCGCTACCTGACAATCCAACTATGGCGGTGTACTTGCCAGCGGGGAAACTCAGGTTGACGCTCCTGAGCACCGGATGGCCAAGTCGGGATGGATACTCGAAAGAGACATCGTGGAAATCGATGCTGTAGTTGTTGGTAGCTCGCGTCTCCGCAAGCATCTTCCCTGCGGTGGATGTGGCATCAATAGTGGTTGGGGCTTCAATATCCTTGTTCAACCGCTCGAAAGCTGCAGAAGCATTTGAGAAAATGGGTAACATGGGCGCAGTGTTTCCAAGCATGACACATGCTAATTGTATTAGTACTGGGAAGTTGATAGACAGGAATACCTTCAGGCTTACCATCGACAAGAACTAAAACGACGGTGTAGATGTCACCCATAGTCGTGCCGTTAGATGGGTTCGAAAAGCTGTCAGCGATAAACTTGCTGCCCTGCCAGAAGGCAATAGCGTTTCCAGAGTACGCCACGAAGTACAACATGCCGGCTTGTATACCAGAAATGCGAGATTTCTTGATGCCGTTATCTCGAGCCTCAGAGGCAAGGTCGGCGAACTTGGCTTCTAAGCGACCGCCAGCACCGAATGCATGGACAACTGAAATATGTCGCAGGCACTCAGATGCTAGAGAGGACGCGGTGGCCATGGCAGATGACATGCGAGAGCTATACTTGCGGTTGAATGCGCCCCCAACAAACGAGGAGATTATGAAGCATGGCACCATAGATATCAACATGGCTGCCAACTTGCTGTGCTTGGTGAAGGCGATGACAAAAGCAGTGATGAAGAAGCTCATAGTCGCGATGGAAATACCGGCCTTCTCTGAGGTACCAGCCTGAATGGCAGCAATGTCGCCATGTAGTCGACTGGAAACCTCGCCCGCATTGGCGTTGGTGTCAAAATATGATGGAGGTTGACGAAGCAAAGCTACGAGATAATGTCGACGTAGACGCTGGGCAAGACGTTGGCTGATGACTCCCCAGGCAAAGACGTAAGCATATATCATCACAAACGCCCCAACGGCGATATACACCATCATCAGAATTCGTTCGTGGACAGCATTTGTAAAGTCCAAAGGGTCATCGTCGGTCTTGCCCTCGGCGGCGCATGTGGCTGCATTCAGCTGGTCGACCAGCTCACCGAAGAGAATTGCCATTAATGGGAAGGGCGTGCCGGCCGCTGCGGCAAAGATGACGCCGATGGCAATAAGTCCGATGTCTAGCCATGTTGGTTCAGCCGAGAAGAGGAGGCGGCAATAAGTGGTAAGCTGCTGGAGCTGGCAACGAACAACGCAAGTTGACGTTAGTGAAGGCCGTTTCAGAAAATGACGGCTACATCGAAGATCAGGTACTCACTTGGCCACGCTGGTTAGGTATAGAGTGATGGTTAGATGTCTGCGTTGTGCCCGTTCCCGATGCTTCGGTGTCCCTTCTGGGTTCCTTTTCAATGACGCCCATATTCGCTCTCAACAGGTCACAGCGGCACGAAATAGCCCCTGTGATAGTAAACAGTCGAGATAGAGACCTCGAAAAGCTAATAGAAGAGGACAAATCGGTGAGGTAGGTCGGAGAAGATGGCCTTTATTCTCGTAGACATGCAGCCAGGACCCATGCCGGGCTTAATCCATTGCGTGCAGTTTCCGACCTCGGCGCGCACTAGACTCGTAAAGAGGCAAAAGGCCCGCCGAAGGATCTGATAAGAAAGCTCGGCTTCGTTAACGTAGCACCGGCGTGGGACGTGTCTCAGGCGGGCCAATCTGATAAGATCCTCATGAGCATTAGATTAGATAAACGAGCCCTTTGGCAGAGACGCGAAATTAGGCTTAAATTTTGACCCTTGTCTAGTGTACCCTAAGCAGCAAGTTTATCTGTCGATCGACAATGAGGTAAATGTTGCGGAACGCCAAGACGTCAACAATTTTTAGCCACTAGCTACCAAGTCCCGGGCCTTCGGTCTTACCTATGAGAATTCCCGTCTTCTATCGGATAAGGTGAGGAAACTCTTCTGGAGAAGATGTAACTTGAGCCTCGCTTGGCGCAGACTAGGATCAAAAGATAAGCGAAAGGAATCGTTCATCTACCTACCACTTCCTCCCACAAACTCTCTTTCTTCAAGGTCGGTGACGACGGGTCTTTTGCCCGACAACTCTATCAAAAAGTCCTTGCAGAGAGTGGAGTCGACAAGGATAACAAGTGGCGATAGCGATGCCGGCCGATCAGTGCTACGAAACACAGCCACCATCGGCTCGCCTGTCGCAGCGTTTTGCCAGTTGTGGAGGGGCTTATGCTCGCCGTTTTCATGATAATTTGATGTAAAGTTCGATTCAGGCGAGGTCCGCCAAGCCCCTCGGGCTCGACCAAGCTGGAGTCATAGCCCTAGAGTAAACCAGGATCGGCCTAGTAGCACCTTTACACACCGCGTGTCAGGAATATCGAGGCCAGTGAGCGAAGTGTAAGAAACCGTCAGTAAAATTTATTTGTCTGAATTGAGAAGTATGGGGTTTTTTTTGGCTCATGCTAGACCGTAACCTTGAGCCCAAACAAACTCAACGGCGACATCCAACATGACAGCCAACTTGTCAGTACCCGCTTCCCAGCTTTGCAACTTCTGCGCGTCCAGCGGAGATTCAGGGTTGCTTTTGGCTTGAATTAGCTCACCCAGCGTGACCACTGGGCTGCTGGTATCATAGAACGCCTTTTCAACCTGCCATTCCTCAGCGTTCCGTGCTTCCCAAAGCGTCTTGCTTGAGAGAAGAGGCAGGTGTTCCAGAGGACTGCAGCCGGCGCAGGGTCTTCCACTCTCGATGGCTATGACGCAGCTAACAATCACCCAAAGGCATGCCACCCTGAGCAAATTGGTAAGCATCAAGACTTGATTGTGATGGGAATCCATACCGTCTACGGGATTCAGCAAATATCCAATCTTCCCATGACAGGCTAGGTTCTGTGTGCTCTGTCTTGGCATAGCTGCCGACAAGCTCCAAAAATCGAACACCGAGGATCTAGCACGATAGTCAGCAAAGGAATTCTGGATTTGGAGTTCGTCACCAAAACTCGCATCTGCTGTCTCCAGTAGTCTTGCCCTGTGTTCTTTGGCCCTTGGGTCCTGGTCAACCAGAGCCATTATCGTATAGATGATGGTGGCTTGAAGAGCCATTTGCATCTCGCATGGAGTCAGGTTCATTCGCTGCCCCGCGTTAATCCAGAAGATCAAACAGGTTCTTGTACGCTCACCTCGTCTCGGAAGCGCTGCTCCTCAGCATTGACCATCCTCCAGAGAAAAGTTGTAGTTTCTAGCGTTCTGGTGGCAAAGAGCTGCGCGATGCTCATGCAGTTTGCCAGTATTTCTGGGAGACATTCTCTATGCCAGTGAGGGTGTATAAATGGAGGAAACGTCTGTCGACGGAGCATCATTTGCGGGAAAGCATAGAGTACCTGGAGTATGACTCTCGCCGCATGATGGAGCGTCTGAGCTTGGGAGGGGAGGCGGGTTAGATCTCCCTTTACAGCAAGGGATCGGGGTTGAGCGGATGGCTTGGCCAACTGAAACGGGTCGTTGATAACTGGGCTCCAGAGCGAGATATTTGCAATGTTGTAGTCAAGTGCGAAAGGATCCATCCCGCTTGACAACTCAATAGGCTCCAACAAGGCCGTTGTTGTATCCAGAGCTGGCTGAGGTCCACTATTCTCGATCCAGGATACCGAGTGCTGTGCTTGTTCAACGGAAGATATGTGTCCATTGCGGCTTGACTGTGGATACGTGCACTGTATGCCCTTCTTTTCACACCGAGAACATGGTTGGCCAAAGGTGCATTTGGCCTTCGCTTTGCTGCACGTGACACAAGATCTAGGGCGGCCTTTGCGCTTGGATAGGGCACGTTGACAGTATTTTACGTGACGGTTGTACGAGTGCTCTGTTAGACAGTTAGCCATTTGCACCTCCGTACGGAGCGAGACAGGGAAGGCAACCTAGTGTGTAGACCTTTTCGCAAAGTGGGCAGTTTCGAAAGAAGAAAGGCTCAGATTGAACTTCCATGGCTGTGATAGGCTCTCGTCCGGAGAGTAGAAGATGATGGCGTGGTTTAAGAAAATCAGAGTCTTGAATTAGTAATTACAATCGAGGGAGGCCAGAGTCGTCACTCGTCAAGGGCACTCACGTGACTCTCCGGAGTTAAGATTAACTCCATAGGATAGGTCTTGGATTACATGGATCTGATTTGCTACTCTGTGGGTGTGCTACCTAATGGCGTTCTTATTTCTATGAACGCATATTTATCGGAAGAGGGAGCGAATATACAAGTTCTCTAGTCATCCTTCACCAAGGAAGCGGCCCATTGCGGTCGCTCATCGTCCCTGTTGGGCCATCCTCCTTCAAAGTGGCCATCTCAACAATCCTCTCAGCTCCGATTTCTGGGCTATGGCCGTACTCGGTGAAGTTGGTCAATGCCGTCTTGACTAGGCCAGGACAAACCGCATTGACCTTGCCCCCAGCGTCATCCAAGATGCGGTCATAGTTGAGCATGAGCATATTGACGGCCGCCTTGCTCGCATCATAAGCTTTGTAATCGATCTTATACCAGGGAGTCGTCTTGTCTGTAGTTCGTTCCAAGCTACCCATGATGCTCGTGACAAACACGATACGTGGTGGTCCGACTTTAGCCTTGCGCAACAGCGGGACAAGGCCGTCGGTCAAGGTAGCGGTGCCGATGACATTGGTTGTGAAGGTTTGGCTGAACGTATCCCAAGCACTCAGGCCATTTTTGTCAATTGATATGCCGGCGTTGTTGATGAGAACGTCAAGGTATCCGTAGTCCTTGGCGATGTTGTTGATGGCTGCCTCGATCGACGTTGGCGAGGTCAGGTCAAGTTGTACGACCGAAACTTGGTGGCCCGACTGACGAAGGTCATTTGCCACTTGCTCGCCAGCTGAGGCGTTTCGAACGCCAAGAAGGACATGATAGGCGTGCTTGCTAGCGAGGATCTGGCTGACAGCTAGGCCGATGCCCTGGGTGGCGCCGGTGACAAGTGCAAGTGAGCGTACGGGAGAAGACATCTTGAATGGCAGACAGATATACAGGAAGAAAGCTTGTTAGAATAATTGTCCATGCTTGGGAGCTTCAGGACTATTTGTATTGCCATCTTTTGCGTCTTCCAATACCTGTTGGCTCCGTCGGCAGAGCTACTCAGAGGCCATTTTGGCCGTAAGTGGATTTATGGCCATGGAGGTTAGACATGGCTGGCTTCCCACAGCTACCAAGCCCGTCGTCCATCTCAATCTTGGAGAAACAAGGCCTGCATCACGGGCCAAGTTGGCCGTACTCTGGAATTAATTGTGGGGTCGCCGGCCAAATTGGCCGGTGGCTTGGCCGCAATCCACGTTTATTATCAGACGCTTAATAATGTCGACCAAGGTAATTACGTGATTGATAAACAAGTTTAACTCTGGCCACTAAGAGAGGTGTGGGTTTGTTGACGCGGCTCGGGGATGGAAGGATTCAGTCTCATGGAACAAGGTCAAAGAAGCTTGGGATAATGACGGCTGGGCCCTTCTTGTCACTTCTTGTCAGTGAATTGTATGTATCAAGATTAGACCTCTGTCTATGAAATACTTGAGATTGTTTGAATTCTCACTTCCATAAAAAGAGGGAGTTCTATCTGTAATGCTCCGCTGCTCCGTCAAGGGCAGTTTGCCTTCGCAATAATAAAGAACACTGTGTTTTTCCACCTCTTTAGCATCACAATAACCTAATGCTAACACGGTTGCTAAGAGGGAGTTCCTTCATCACCCACCCAGGCCTTGAAGACACTGTGCAACATCTACCTGGCTATGGCCAAGGCTCAACCCCATAGACGTCTTGTTAGGACTGAAAGATGATATGAATACTATCAGTCTACTGAGAGTCTTACTCCTTTCAATGCTGGGTAAGCAAGGATAGTGATCGGCATCCTCGTAACCAGAACCTCTCCTTCGTTGTACCAACCCCTCATCCTATCGAAGTCACCCCGGGACTTGACCGGGGGCGTCAATAGATACTACTCTGGCCCCGCGCAGCTATTCCGTCCCGTCCTTATCCGCCAGTAGTCCGCTTTTCCGCTGCCGAGGTACGGTGAGGTGTCAAAGTCGGCACTCAATGACCTTCTTCTATAATTACCTGTGTCAGGACTCCACTTGAGGATTTTGTATACTTAAATCTCAGCTGTGCCAAGCAAACAGACGGACTTTTTGCTTTGTTGTATGTAATGAGAGTTAGGACTATGCAATTCTCAAACATCTTGGCCATTGTCATGTTTCTTCCCCCCTCACTAGGGCAGAGCGACACGACAGACTTCTCGACCTGGTTCAACATCACCGAGTTTCCCAATGCCCAGGCTGCCAACGTGTCACGTCTTCAACTTGAAGCTCAGGAGTTGGCGACAGGCAGCCTCTGGTACGACTACGTCCACCGATGCATCAATGCTCAGAAATACCCTACCATCTCCAACAACGCTCAGACTCCCGGCTGGGTCACTCCCGCCCAACCCTTCGACTCGCTCTTCTTCATTGGCTACTCATACGTATCAGCTTGGGCTATTGACACAGGTGACGGCCTTATTTTAATCGACTCGCTTAACAATGCCGAAGAGGCTCAGAGAGTCATCATTCCTGGACTGAAAGCCTTCGGTTATGCGGCGGACGATATTGAAGCCTTGGTCATAACTCATGAGCATTTCGATCACTACGGCGGAGCGGCGTAGTTCCAAGATACTTTCAACACTCCTATATACGCATCCAAAGCAGCCTGGGATGGAATGCGCGACCTAAAGGACACCCCGAAGCAGGACAAGATCCTCATCGACAACGACGTCTTAAGAATCGGCAACACCTCTTTGCATCTTTTCATGACGCCTGGTCATACGCCAGGGACCATTTCACTGATATTCCCCGTACAAGACCGTGGTGAAAAACACATTGTTGGGTTGTACGGGGGCGGGGGTATCCCAAGCAAAGCGGAAGACAAAGCGACCCAGCATCAATCGTTTCTCAGATTTGCCCGCATTGCGGAGCAATCGGGAGTAGATGTGCTCTTGAGCAACCATCAGACGCAAGACCACACGCTTCAGAATCTGGATATCCTTGCAAACAGGCAGTGCTCTGGGAAGAAGTGCAGTTTGCCAAATCCGTTTGTAGTTGGGACTGAGCAGTATGTCGACTACCTCAAGTTGATGGCCAAATGTGTCGAGTTGCAGGCCGCTCGCGAGGGACAAACACTGTTTACTTGATCACCAATATAGCGCACTCTAGTCTGTGTTTATAATATAAGTCCGACGGGTTTGTCTTGTGCCTGGTGATAATAACACCTCGTTCCGCTGCTCGATAATCAAGGATTTCTTGTCTGGCAGGCCAGGGGCTTCTCTTAGCGGTGGCCCATTTCTTGTCGTTTAGCACCCAATACATAACGAATCGTGTCTTCAAACATTCAGTCGAATAGACAGATAGACAGGGAAAATTCTTCACAATCCAGCTATTCAGACGTGCTTGACCTTAATTCGCCAAATCTACTGGCCTTCGACCTTAGACGCAGGAGAGCATTCCTATTCGCGTCATCTTTGGATTGATTCTACAGCCCAACAACAAAACGACGTTCAAGTTGTCTACTCTAGATACATTCCCAGCTGTCAGCAGCCTTTGTATCTCCGTGGCCTTTATACACGTTACGACGTGGGTATCTACAATGTCTCCGCTGAAGCTCTGTCTCGCCAGAACTCGCCGGCCGAGTGCCGAGAATGTAGTCTGGCGCAACACCTTCCTCTACCCACCGGACTATCGCAGCCAAGACATTTTTATCTGGATCGTAGCTTGCAAACGTAGCCTGGTTACCACCGATCATACTAGCTCCGCTGCCGCCGCGGCAATGCGCAAGGCCAGAGATGCGAAAGTATCGATAAAAGTCGTCCAAATCCTCCGATGAAAGTCCCATGGTCCTAGATACATGATCGTAGTAACGAGCCGAGTTATCGCTGCTGATAGCATTGTCTTGAAGGCCGTGATAGTGTAGAATCTTGGTTCCCTGGTCTCTTGCTTTGGATAGATCGCCCTCCCAAGTGGCGGCATTAAACGGGTTAATTTCTGAAGCAACCTCCCAGTCCTTAGGATTTAAAGTTGCAATGTCCCAGTCAGTGTTGTTGTAGATTGCATATCGAAACCAATCCAAGGGGTATTGATGTGGCTTCCCGCTGAACAATCCCTCGGTGGAATTTGCTCCAGGCTGAAATCGAGGGTAGACCAAGTCGCCTTTGGAACCGTAAACTGGAGAGAAAATGGCGCGAACAGCACCGGCTTGCTTTCCACTCAGACAGTTCTTGGACTGGCCAGACTTGCAGATCAGAGCTTCTGGTCGATATTGGCAGAGATCGGGATCTTCAAGTATGCCGTCCTCAACCCCATCGAGACCATCGCACTGTTTGAGAATATCTGCGTAGACTAAATCCCACTCGGCTGCTGAGAGGAACTGGGGCGAGTCTGGCGTTCCTGTGCTAAGGAAGAGTTGGCCAGTCCAGTACATAAGCGCGTTGAGATTGAAGGCTGGGGCACCGGCTACTATTCCGTCAAAGTCTTGGGGAAAATCCTGAGCCTCCTTGAACCCCTGTCTGCCACCAGTCGAGCAACCGAGGTAGTACGCCTTTGTATGCTTCTTGCCGTAGAACTGTCGCGCTATTTGTTTGCCTAGCTTTGCCTCGAGGCGGATCGAGCGATAAACATAGTCCTCAAGAACTCCCGAGTTTTTGTAGAAGGGCGAGCCCGACGTGCCATTGTGGCCGTTGTTGGTGCCGACGGTTGCAAAGTTGTGTGAAGCTCCGTAATTGAGATCCTCGTACTTGATACAACCATTCATGCCACCATTTCCAGTGCCCAGGAAACGCCCACTCCAATCAAGGGGAAGCCAAGCCTCAAGAGAAATATTACTCGCTGGGCTGGTGGTTATGAGCAGCGATACACGGCATATATCCGTGCTGACAAGTTGAAATGGAGTGGTGCAGCTTGGATCGTTGTCTGGAAGCGAAAGATTGGTTCCAGCAGAAACAAATGTTGTCTGGTAAATAGTCGCATTCTCCAGCTGGAGATGCTGCGCCAGGGACTTGCATTGTTCAATACCTGAGCCTCGAACAAGTCCAAAGGCTAGCGAAATTAGTTGCGATGGGTAAAGGACCTTCATGGCTACATCCAGTTTTACAAGAGCCAGTATCGAGTAAATCAAAACCAGGAGATATGACGACTATTTAGCCGAGTTGAATCGTGTCTTTCGAGCCCATTGCCGCGAACTACTCCCGTGGTTATCCGGGGCGACTTCCGGAAACTGCAGTTATACGCGAATTATACGATACCCCTCACGGATAAACACTTGTGTTCATGCCATTTCATCTCCCGTTATTCCATGCCGAGTTGAGATATTAAAATCTCGTACTAGCGGGGTGTCGATCACGTCATTATCCAGGGTTAGTGAAGTGCGGAGAAGATATCCTACCTCTTGAGTGGATGCATATAGAGACCACGATGGATCAAGAAAGGAGACGGACATGGTTATAAACATCATGTCAGGTTTAAGGTTAAAGTCCGGGGAATCTCCATTTCGCATGCTACGGTGACTTCTGGAAAAGAATATCCGCTACCATCTCTATCCGAGTAGTTATCTAAGGTCTAATACATGAATTTTACCCGTTCCGTATAGGGGTAAAATTTTAGGCTAATAAGGTTATTCTTTATTAAGCCTGTTAAGGAAACTCCTCTATTAAACCACATATTACCAGGATGATAGCAGCCCAGAGGAGAGACTGGCTATTGGTATAAATAAATTTTTTGTATCAATGTCTATAGCTAAGTCTATGCATGAAATAAATAACTACGAAATCTATATCGAGAGCCGGTTTCTCTCTTCGCGCCAATCCACTAGGACCTACTGTTCACAAATGAGAGTACTATGTCAACTACCTCATGAAGAAACACGTCCAGACTGCAGCAAGAGTACCAGGTACTCCAACCCCTATCCCAACCCCGAGTGCAATCTTTTGATCTAGGGTTAGACCATTATTTCCCGAGTCTGAGTCCGAGTTCGAGTCAGAGGGCTGTCCACCACTATTAGGGTTTGTGTTATCCTGATTTCCGTTCGTCCCGGTTTGGTCGGCTGGGTATCCTCCAGCGTCGTTTCCACCAGTTGGATAGGCATCAGTTGGATAGGCATCAGTTGGATAGGCACCAGTTGGGTAGGCAGCAGTCGGATACACAACAGGAGGAAGTTCACTGGCAATATTCGTTGGCTCATCCCTCCCATGAGTGACAGGCGGACTTTCATCGTCAACGTCAGTGACCGTCGGCGATTCTTCATCAACGCCAGTGGTGGTTGGCGATTCATCACCAACATCAGTAACTGTTGGAAGCTCCTCATCAACTGTTGTGACATCGGTAAACTCAGGATCAACAGTCGGGCCATCATCCCCACTCCCCGTTGGTATTGGTGATGGCTCTTCAAAGGTTGTGATAACTGTGGTTGGCCGACAGGTGTCACAACTGAGGCTTGGGTCATCCTTCTCATTCTCATCACCCAAATATCCACGAGCCTCAGGTGCGTGTGAGATTAATGAGCCCGGTGGCTGGCTGGCGGCTGTAAATGCGGGGATCAAAAAAGTCGAGTCTCCGGTGCAGCACGATGTATCCCTTCCGCAGCAATACGTGTTTGACTTCCCGTTGCCGCAGAGCACCAGCTCTGTGCCTGGGGTCTCTGCCATGGAGTCATTGGTCAGCTTGCGTTGGGGAGTAAACCGAGCAAGGAAAGTGAGGCTTACCATCACAATACACTCTACAAGGTGGGCCCCAGTTGCTATCTGTGCATCCATAAGATCTCAATCCGTTTTCTGTCAAGCACAATCCATTCGATAGACAGTAATCGTCTTTCTCGCAACAGGTGCTCACGGCGTCATCCGGGCTACAAGGTAATCCCCATGCCCCGGCAACGCCTTGAGGGCCGTAGCATTGCTTGGGCTCGTGTGAAAGAGTTGACACGAATGAGAAGAGAGCTATATGTAACACAATCGCGAGGGTTACTCTCATGACGACCTATTTGATTGGTTGGCTTTGACGCCCAGGGCCCTAATAATTTAGTTAGACTCTAGTCTTAGAATGTTGGGAATTGAAACCTACTGCTAGTATGGGCACGGGAGCAAAACCTCGGTGGTCGTTCAATCTTCTGCTTTGAGAGCGAGTAGCCTTGGGCGTTTTCGTTTCTCAAGAGAAAGTGATGCGACAAGAAACCTTAGAGAAAGAAGTATAGATTTCAAGCCTAAGACCACCAGCCAAGATTTACGGACAAGCCAGCGAAAATGAAAACGAAGGCGATGGTGTCAGTTTGCCGGAGGCAAGGTGTGCAGTTTTTGTACCAGAATAACGAGGCTCTGGAATGGAACGGATTGGGAAAAGAACCTGAAAAGGATATTTTAATGTGACAGACCAGCTAAATGTGCCCTGCATAGGTAGGCAAGGTATGCAGAAGTGCAATGTTACCTCCCACGTCACCAACCACATTTACACCACAGCCTTGTTAGGATAATTGGACCGCAGTTGTGACAGCTGGCACCCAACCATAGTCACAACGCCCTAATAAATGTAATCCTATGCTATTGCAAGGCTGAACTATGCTCAGCTGTGCAAGGGTAGTGAACAGCCTCTCTGCGGCCACGTCGGTGGACACCGAGCCTCGTCTACCAAAGCTGCATTCGCCCCCTGTTGCATTTCATTGTTCTCTGAACAGCCACATGCGGCTAGTATATTTGCTCCGTTGGTTACCTCCGCCACATCAACTGTCAGCTTCTCTGTCAAGTCAATCACCTATCGGGGCTGCCTCCATGCGTCCGTCGCAACCTTAGTATCCCGACGTGGCCAAACTGAGTGCGACCAGGACACGGCTCCCTGTTGTAATATTTCAGAAACTGTGTCTTGAGAGAATTGTCAACTACTGGAACTCTATTTCACTACCTAATATCGGTGATCACGAACATGGTTAAGCACAGCTATTTGTTGACATTCACCCTCATTGACAAAAGGTTTGTGTATTTTAAATGATTCTCTCTGTTTGGCAGGCCATCTACATAGGAAACTTTTATACAATACCCAATTAATTCCTCCTCTATTACTCCGATCACAATCCATGTCGGCATTTATTTCTACTGGCCCACGAAAGCGCTCTTTTTCACCCAGGCCTCCATGGTCTTGAGTCCAGGATGAATCTTCCGAAGCTTGGCCACATCAGCGCCGTATCCCACGTCCCTGAACCAATCTACCATGATACCCAACTCTCTAACGCCATACTTCAACGCTGTTCCAAGGATTCCAAACGTAGTTCCTGCCGAACTGCCCGCCGCTCGTTCAAAAGCTTGGCTCAGTTGAGAGAAAGTTAGCTCGTCACCGGCCAAGCTAACGGCCTTCTTGTTCCACGTGCTAGGATCGGAGAAGGCCTCGGCTGCGAAGAAACCAATGTCCTCGGTTGCGATCCACTGTAGTGGCTTATCCTTCAAGGTGTCGCGAATCGTGGTGAGAAAGACCTTTGTTGCAAAACCGGGCTCCAGGTTTTCCATGAAGGCTGTGGGCCGCAGAATAGTCCATCCCATGGGACTTTTTCCGTTGGCAGTTGAATCGCGGAGGTGGTGCTCAATTTGGTGCTTGGTCCGGAAGTGTGGCACATCCGTGGCATCCTCCCAAGACTTTTCATCACCTCCACGATCGACGCTGCTGTAGACAAAATGCTGGACGCCCTCCTTGATAGCCTCATCAACGAGGCCCTTTCCTTGCTTCACCTCGCTTTCCAAGCTGGCACCCTTGCCCATGGACAGCTGGACAGAGTAAACGCCCCAGAGCGGGACAGTCCCGGCGACCTGCTTGGCAGATTTGAAGAGAGCGGGGATTGAGTTGAGGTCTCCTTCAACGAGCTTGATGTTGGATGACTTGGCGGCAAGTTGCTTTGCGCTGGCGGATTGTGCGTTGCGGGTAGCAGCGAGCAGAAGAAAGTCTGAGGGCTGCCTTTTTATGAGGGCGTTGATGAAGGCGCCGCCTTGCTTGCCGGTTGCGCCAGTGATGAGAAGTGCTCGAGTCATGATGGATGGGGTGGTAATAAGTGTGATGGTAGATGGTAGGTCCTCAAGATATATGTGATGCAGTCTTGTCAAGGTCGATATAGATCGAGATGTAGAGTGTGAGGATTGTGAATGTGATTGACTGATGGGTTGATATGAGACCGAAGCATGGTCAGTTTTGTCACCTTAAGTAGTTTCCTTTCACAATAGTCAAATCTAGAATTAACTATGTAATTTCTAATAGGGCCGGATCTAAATGAATATCTCATGGTGTTGACAAAGAATGTGGTCGTGTTGTGGAGTCTCAGGATGAACTCGGTGAACGGTGGAATCCCGATGACCGGGACACTCCGTGGTCAACCCAGGGAATAAACTCGGGTTTACAGTTCAGCGCACGCTGTCGGTGGGCTGACAAATTTCAGCGCGTGTTTAGCCCGCAGACCCTGGCTCGGAAAATGCCAAGACCTCCGAGCAGACCGCCGAGCCAGGAGATGAGCCTTGCCCTCTTGGGCAGCTTACCTTGCATCAACCGCTCGGGAAATGTTAAGAACCCCGGGGTAGCCACTGAGGAATTGTGATTATCAGCATCCAACCTCTGTTCTTGGCTATCCCACATTCCCGACCTTGCCAACTGAAAGCATCTCCAGTGTAAACCACCCTTTTCGGTGCGTCATCTGCTTACAATTCAAGAGAGCATCTGCTTACTTTGCAGCATCTACTATCCAGACACAGGTAGATAGTATAATCTCTTGTCTGGATCACGTCAAGGACATGGAGGAAACAGAGTATTTATCAGGGCAAGAGTCGCCTCTTTCAACCTGATACCCAACTCATCTCAACAATCCACACTTGCCAACCAAATCCTCACCTCACCAAGTTTCTACATCAATCACCCCAGCCTCCATAGTACATCATGTCTCACTTAGCAGCCGTCGCTCCAGCCCCCAAAGCTGCCCTGGAGGTGCGCGAGATTGACACTCCTCAGCCTGGCCCTCATGAGCTCCTCATCAAGAACGACATCATTGCACTCATGCCAGTCGATGCCAAGATCGCCAGAGTCGCCATGCTCCCCCTCGAGTACCCAGCTATTTTCGGCAGCTCGTTTGGCGGTACCGTCGAAAAAGTCGGCGTTGAGGTTGACGGCTTCAGCGTTGGTGACAAGGTTGTAGCATCAAAGACGGCTGGGGCCATCGAGAACAAGTATAGCGCCTATCAGAGATACGTCATCTCCAACGTCGTCACCACCACTAAACTCCCAAGCAATGTCGCTCTCGACACTGCGGCTACTCTGGTGGGCAACTTGCCCACCGTCCCTGCGTTGTTCAACGCGACTCTGAAGCTGGCAAGGCCCGACCCCAACAACCCGGCGCAGCCCAAATCCCAGGGTAAGAAAGTCTTGATATATGGCGGAACGTCGAGTATCGGTAGTCTATCAGTCCAGTATCTTACCCAAGCTGGATGCGACGTCGTCACAACGACCTCGCCCCGACATGAGGCTTTTGTCTCCAAGCTTGGCGCCTCTCAAGTCATCAATCACACCCAATCTTTCGAGACGGCCGTCAAAGAGCTCGTTGCGGCGGGTCCGTATGACGTTGCCCTCGATACCATATCCACTGCCGAGACTGTCAAGCTGGTAGCAGAAGTCCTCGCAGCACAAGGAGGAGGCCAAGTCTATGCACTCCAGCCCGCATTTGGCCCTGAAACTTTGCCCGCCGGTGTCACCCGCAACTTTGAGGGATGGTCTCTGCTGTTGGGCAAGGAAGAGAATGCCGAGTTGCTGAAGTGGACTTTTGCCGCCTACTTTCCGCAGGCTCTTGCCAAGGGCAGCCTAACCCCCGTTTCCCTGAGAAAGATCCCAGGGGGTCTCGCTGGATTGGACAATGCGTTGGATACTTTGTTTAAGGGAGTCAGCAGCGAGAAGTTGGTGGTGGATCCCTGGGAGTAGAGGTGTAGGATGTTGGGTACGACAACAGAGCTCGCGTTGCTAGTCGCAGGAAGTTGGTATCCAACATGGGAACAGCACTTTCTTTAAACCAAATCTAGTTAGGGACCGTGATAGTAATATCTGATGGCTCGTGAATTCAGCTAAATTGCTTGGAATATTTACTCCGCGCCTCTAGTTCCTGATATCTATGCTCTCCAAATTTCCACTGACTCATCTAAAGTTGACAGATTTATAATAGTAAAAGTGCTCTCCACATCTCCAGTGTTGAAATATGTTGAATCGCCCAGGGAAGACTTCCTCGTCCCTTGCTAAATGGATGACGGCAGAGTCTTGGCTGGTTTCTGGCTTACTCGGGTCGAGTTACATACATTCCTTTACCTTCCATTCAATTCGTCCATTCTCTCAGCCCCCAAATATTCCACCAACCCATGCCACAGCCACATCCAACGACTCCTTCTCGGGTCCGAAGTTGGCTGGATCGGGTACCTTCGCCTGCCGAATGGCAAGCTTGACAGCCCTCCAACCCATGTTGGATCTGTTAGCGCTTACTAGACGTTTCAATGCTGTGGGGTTGAGACGCAAAAAGACATGGGTTCGTTGTAGCCTGGCCAATCCCGTCAGAGAAAGAAAGGATAAGGCTGGGCAGGATGGTCCTTTGGTTATGGACCCCAGCGGCTGAGCCCGCTCCCTGGCCAGGATAAGTTCAGGCGAAGTGGCTGTGACAATTTAAGCGCCTTGTCAAGAACTGGTACGGTACCCGGAGACACAAAGGGCCGGAGATGTGTTTTCCTGTTGTTTCGTAGAGTTGCAACAGTTTTAGACTCACCAATGAAGTTGACTTCATCAATGGGTAGATTGATCTAAAGCCGCGCTGGAGCAGTCATCAAGCTTAAAGTCTGATTTGAACATTGATGAAATTAGAGCCAGAAGCTACGCAATCGGTTCACGGTTAAGGCTGAACGTACCAGCCCTGCCCCATGTCAACTCGGACTTAACTCCCATTTCGGTCACTTCTCCCCAATATTTTCGGCCCCCACCCCGACAAGGACTGTTTTTTGCTGGACCTAATAAACAGTGTGGCCGTCCCATTCGAAAATTCGTCCTTTCTACTGCTGCTAGTCGCAAACCTCAAGCCGTAGGAACAGAGTTTGGTCATCATGGCGGACCGGTCCAGTCCAGGCATCCGGCCTCAATACGAGCCTGTCAACATCGACGAACACGCGCCGTATCGCCCGTCGAGACAGCAAGAATCATCTTCCAATTCTGATTCGACCGAAGAGCCCAAGGGCAACGTCGCAGTGTCGACCTCCTATACTCCTCACAACCAATCTAGGACAATACATCCTTCGGGGTCGCGGCTATCTACCTTGTTGAAGAAATGGCGACTCCAAGCCCTCCTAGCCCCCTTCCAAAAGAAACACCAGCAACATGTTCCCATAGTCAAGGACAGACTTACGGCGACACTCACGGCAATGATCCACCTTCCCGCAATTGCTGGCATCATAACACTGAGTTTCTACATCTTCAAGAACTACTACATCGGCAAGGAACTTGAGGGAACCCCTAATCACGATATCGAAAAGAAACTCGGCATCCAGTTCGCGGCCAAGCTAATGGAAATGTTTATCGTCTTGTCGCTCAACGCCATCGTGTTTTCTATGATTCGGTACGAGTTCACTATCGGCCAGTCTGTGCCATATGGGGCCCTCGTGGCCGGCCAACAGATTTCGGAAATCAGCTTTCTCTGGTCCAAGGAGTTTATGAGTATTGTCACTGGTACCTTCTCTCGGACGTGGAAGAAGATAATCTTCATCCTCACGATTTTCGTCTTTACCATCTTGGCATTGGGTGCCTCATCTCTCAGTGCCGTGGCGATGATGCCTCAGGAAGGCGACTGGCAAGCCGGTGGAAGCATTGTTTACTTCAATGCGACCCCGGACGAGGTATTCCCGGCAGTTCTCACCGAGAGTCAGACGCCCGGTTCAGCCTGCAGATTTACTGGAAACAAGTTTTGCCCTTCCTGGCAATGGGAGGTGATAAATACTCAGCTCATCTCCAAACTCCCCTCCTCTGGTGAGGTAGACAGCGGCTTGTTCATCAGGCGGCCTCCTCGCGAAATCTTCGTCTCCGGCCCCTTAACAACCCTGGTGAACCTTGCAGTCGACGTCCGGGAGAAGTGGTTCAACTTGAACAGTCCTAACCATACAGTTGCGATGATGCCTCACTTTGGACCAGCTGAGGCGGCCGTTGTGAGCTCGTTGCATTGGGAGCAAGCAACAGACAACTCGGCCAAAGCGGGACAAACCCGTTTCAATCTTTACAGCAAAATCGAGCATCGGCTTGACGCTCCCATGCCCATCAGCCACACCAGATGTGAAAGGACGTCTGTGGACTCCGATGACCCCAAGACCATCTTGTTCCCCGACTTTGTATCATTTCCTCCTTTGACCTTGAACGTTACGAACGACACTATAAACGATTGGCTGTCGGAGACATTACCTGACTTGAAGAAACCCGAAGTATTTTTGTTTGATCCCACATCGATCATCGCCAATACGTCTCTCGGAGCCATAATAGCGCTACCTGCGAACAAATCGAGCCAGCCAGTAGATGTCTTTAGTTGCATGGTCGACGCCAGATGGATCACCACCACCTTGACCGGTGATACAGTTGCGCTTCTCAGCAAAGGATATCCGCCATTCTCAGGTTCTATCGCAACGGCTCTTTCAGGCTCCTGGATTGGCAACCCTGGTTATGGTCAGCGTGTTCGGATCGAACCTAGCTTTGCCAAGTACCTAAATCCATTGGACGCTGAGACGAATCGCACTGTCATTCACGAGATGCTTCTCAGCAGCGGCGTTTGGACCTCTGACGGCAAAGGATCAAGATCTGCGGAACATTTGGAGGCAATCCTAGGAGGAATCACAGCGAATGGCCTAGGACGTTCGAGTCCCAACGCATCTGCCATTACGACACTGGCCGACCCTAAGGGAGAGTGGTGGAAGAGCTTCATGCCTCAGGATGGAAAGGTCTTTGGACCAGGTGGAAGTCCCTACGCCGTATCAGCAGAGGATCAGACCCGTTTCTACAAGACCGAGATGCAGACCTGGGTAACGGGATTTGCCTTTGCCGACAACAGTCTCACGATGCGTGGGGCGATGGCAGTGTTCTACCTCTACGCACTGTTTGTCGTGGTGTACTCGATATGGTCGATATGGTCTGGGATCACTTCATCCTCGTGGGAATCCGTTCCAGACCTCCTTGCGCTTGCGCTAGCAGACAAGAAATCAAAGGAAGAACCAGAAAGTCTGGAGCGTGCCGATATTGGAGGGATAGATATTATGAAAGAAAGCTACTGCATCTCGGCGGATGGTCATACTCTAAGACTTCGGGCGACCCATGGCTCAGTGCCGTTTGAGAATCGGGTCAAGCCGAACGAAGCATATGATTGAGTTACGAACTGCATTTAGGAAGATTTGCTTATATGCCTAGCCTTTTAACTACAAAGCTTTTGATACCACTCAGTATACGCAACCCTGTCTTAAGAGTTTGGATTATAAAGTGACATTTCAGACAGAAGAAACATCTCACTTATTGTCAGCGGGGCTCTTAGATGCTATGACTTAGCCAGCCCTTGGCAACCTATTCCTCAACTGCAGACTCTAGAATCGTAAACGTATCCCTCTCCGAATCAAGCTCGGCCAACACATCAAACGGCAGTGTGACCATAGGTGTCGTATGTCCAAAGTCTACTCCAAACAAAATCGGAAACTTTCTAGAAGCCAGACGCCCTTCACACAAAAGCCCTTTAATAACACTGGTATACTGCTTCCTCGCCCGGCTGGAGTCATATCCAAAAGGTCTCCCCACGACCAGTCCCGCTGCCTCATCGAATGCGCCATACGCAATCAAGTCGGCAAACCCAGCTCGCACCCGTCCCAGCGGGTTTCCTGATATGTTGTCATCGCCGAGGGCCGTTTCCAGAAAGATGATTCGACCTCGCCAGTCTGGCACAATGGCAGGAATCCCGTGTAAGCGCGCAACGACAGTGAGACAGCCGCCAAAGAGCCGGCCTCGAGCTTTGCCTCGTCGAAGCCAAGTCCAACCCGGATTCTCAATCAACTCCGACTTTCCCGTGGCATTTGGATCGTTCAAGTATGGGGCGAGGGTGGGAGAGTACGTCGGCGATCTTGGAATGTCGTCTAGAGGCTCAGAGGACGCAATAGCCCGGAAAAGATGCTCAACGCAGAATGCAAGCGGCGATGATTTATCATGGACTGAACTTTCTTGGCCAAGTTCCGGGATGGCAGTAGGACCATAAAAGGTACGCAACCCTATGAGAGCATGTATGAACCAATGCAGGCCTGTGATGTCTGAGTAGCCCACCACGATCTTGGGGTTCCGGCGAATGATGCCATGCAGCTCCGTGTCAGCAATCAAGGTCGGCAACAGCTCGTTGAAGCATGGACCACCTATGGTGGTGATGATAGCTGATATATTAGGGTCTGAGAATGCTGCTCGGATTTCTGAAAGCCGGTTGTTGATGGAGGACTGGATACCCTCATCCTGATTGAAGAAGATTTGAACTTTATAGCCTTTATCCGTGAAAACGGCGGTAGCTCGCTTCATTACGGCAGGGAGCTCATCGTTGAGCCGTGAGGAAGGTGAAATGAAGGCTATCGTTGCACCAGGTTGCAACCGCTTCGCAAGTAGAGGGGATGGCATTTTTAGCGGCTACAGAGCAATGGAGATACCTGGATGCCGTGTTCTTGTTGCCTATAGGAAGATCTTGGATATGGGAGATAGATAGTGAAGCCCGAATCGGAGTCATCCGTAGCGGTCACCACTTGAGTTAGTTGTCCAAGATCAGGTGATGACGAGTAATGAGGACCACTAAACGGCTCGGAGTTTATTATTCCCGCCCTCGAGGCAACCCATGTCACTCAGTGAACCAGTGACGTGGCTAGCCTTGTAACTAGGTAGGTAGGAATGGTTGCGCATAATCTCACGGTGACTTCTTACCGGATTTCGACTATTATCCATTAACTATAGCGCTTGATTTAGAGGTCATCGTGATCCCGTTATGCTTGGGCTCTCAACGTAAACAAGCTGTTGTCTCGTCCGCGGGCGTATACCAGCTTCGGGACGACTGTAGGTCAAGGGTGAATATGGCTGGTCAAGTAGAAGCGCCGTTACGTCCTCATCCAATATCGTTACCCATAACGTGCGTGTCAACAATCGGGAAAAGGGACATAGTGGTGTCAAAGGCATCAAACCAGAGCATATTGGGTGAGATGCCCAGGATCTGGTCAGACGTTGCAACCGCAATCTCTGACTGTTCTTGACCGTCCATGTCATTTTCCAGCTGCCCAGGGGCCTCTGCCGCTACCTCAGCGTTCAGAACCGACCCCAGTCCTGATGCTTGCGGTTGTGCCTGAGCATTTTGGGGAAGAGGCTCACCAGTCGTGGAGAGCTGGGCAAACGCTTCAGCTTGGGGCTGACTCTGAAATGGAGACTTCCCAATGGCATGGATACTGCCAAACAGACCATTGACGAGATGACCTTGGCGCTCCATCCTACGTCGTGCCCTGTTCTCCATATATGTGTCACACGCGCTCTGTAGATGATCAAGTATCATCAAGTGGCGCTTGGCCACGGCATCATATCGACTGAAGCGCTCAAGAATGTTTCTCGTCGCGCAAAGGCTTTTCTGAAGAGGGAATGAGTTGTCAAAGTCGCCAAAGATTGCTGCGCCTAACACCAATCCAGAGACAAATAACGAGCTGCCGACAAAAGGCAAGCGTTTGGGGACAGTGTCTGTCTTGATAAAGACCTGCAGAATATCCACAGTTCGTACAGCCGATTCGAGGCAAGAATGTACCAAAACCTGATTCGAGGACGAAGATGACGAAGTGGGCTTTTCTTCCCCGCCCAAAGAAGTCTCGGCAGCCTCGACATGTTGAGATACTGCTTTATGAAGGAAGGGAAGGGCCAGCAACATGACAGTCCAATAACCCGTCTGTTTGAGATGAATCAGACCGATATTGGGTTGCTTGCCGCCAGCTTCGTCGTCGATGAACTCATCCGGTTCAATGCCATCGAAAGCTAGTCCATCAGCACACTGCGCCGTCCAGCGGCGGAGGTGCTTGCTTATCCGCTCCAGTACCTCGGGAGATATCATGCGCTTGGCATACACATCTGTGAGGATGGACTCAAAGATCATGGATAGGTCGTTACAAGCCGAGTAGTCTTGGGGATTGGTAGTGTCTCGAAGTTCTGACGTTGAGGGTGGTCGACCAAGCGATGCGCTCATGAATAAATCAAGGATTCTGATCGCCTTCCAAAGTCGCTCTCTGGTGCGGCACTCGGCTGGTGGGAACAGAGCCGCTATGTCTTGCCGATGCAGTCCTATAGCATAGGCGGACCTAACCCCCATTCCAAGATACATGAATGCCGCGTTGCGACGGGAGGCGCCCAACAGGTACATGGCAATCAGGGCAAATGCCTGGATTGTGATGATACCGGGATCCTCTATCAGAGTCTCAACTGTCAAATATCGGCCATAGTTAAAAAAGGTCTCTGCGAGGTCGTCCTTGTCCTCTGGGCCGGTTTGTGCTCCAATGGCAAAGACGAGATAGTATACTGAACTCGCAGGGTCTGCCATGTCCTGCCCATCTTCCAGCCATTTGCGGATGCCGTAGTCCAGTTCCTGTCGGTCAAATAGCAGCAGCACGCAGTTGGCCGACTGCATGTACCACTTCTGGAGGTACTCAGCCTCTTGGACAATCTGCCGAGGGGGTGGGTTCTGTGCACTGGATAGGATCCAGCCTCGACGTGTCTCAGGAGAAGCCTCAACAATGCCATGTCGTAAGGGGTCATCAACCAATGCACAGTCGCCGATGCTCCGTCGCACAATTCGACGAATGTTTTGAAGAAAGGAGAGTGTAGCCGAGTCTCCAATGAACATGTATTCTCCTCTTGTGTCCTGGATGAGCCGCGACATCCGAGGCAACCGTTCTGGAAGCGTGTTGGAGAGAAGCTGTAGGGAGGATGGCTGCCCGTCAGCTTGGTAGGTTTCGTCAATTGACGCCAGCCCTGATGTCCCACTGGCAGATAACCGCGCGACCGTCTCTGGTGTGGCATGACCCGTATCGTTGCTTATCCGATCTGGATCAGGGCTTGGTAAGGATGAGGCCACAATGCGTCGACCTGTGTGGGTGGACGATGACTCCTGGCAGTCCAGCTTCAGGCCTCGCTTGATGCAGCGGGCGCATGGTCGACGGCCGTCACATCTTTGCTTGCGGCGCTTGCAATTGTCGCAGGCCTCGGCGCATCGTCTTCTGTCGCAATCCCGGACTCTCCTGGTAGGCATGTTTGACTCTGAGACTTTGTTGACCGCGGGCCGCAACCTGTGTGGAGGTCGGGTATGGCCTGGTCTTTATTGGTCGACTGGCGTGCAAAATGGAGCAACTGTGAGACCATGGCTGACGTAAACGGGGGCCAGCATTCTCGTGCCCCAGCCCGACTTTTCCCTTAGCCGATATTCTGGGGCCTGCCGAGGATCGGCAGCCAGCGTTACCCTACAATGCTGCTGGAACCTGGACATTTTAGGCCGAGCGGTGTGTTTAGTTAGGATATCATATTGGCCTGATAGATAGATGAGTGTCAATATCGTCTAATTGGCGATTCGCCTTGTCTTGATTTGTAGATGGTGATGAGTTATCCAGAAACATGCAAAGATCCAGATATTTCTTTGCATAGGTAGCCTACGCATGAGATTCCTGGTCATAATCTTGGATCCCCATCCCTCATTGTAGTTTTATAAGAAATTTCTGCAAAGCCGAGCCAACTGCACCAGCAGCTTCAATGCAATGCCAATGGCCAACACCCTGAAGAATATCCATGTTCTTGGCTGCATCATCACAGCCCCAGCTTCGACAAAGATTAGCAACTTGACGTGACAGGATCTAAGAATAGACGAACCTTTTGAGTATCGTCTCTGAGTCAGAGACTGGACTCGTCTTGTCCTCCTCACCGGCGATGATGAGGAGAGGGCAATGGGCATCTGAGTATTGTGGCAGATCAGCCTTCGCTATGGCGTCACACAACGCAACGTATCCATCTGTTTTTTGGGACAGTAGTAGCGTTCTAATAAAGGCTTTTTGCGTCGAGGTTACCTTGGAGCCTGTTGCAGCAAAAGGGATGGTCTTGGCCATTGCCTCCATGCCATCTTCAAACTCGATGTCAGTCTCAGACGACTTCTAGGAAATGGAATATACGAACCCCGTTTTACTGTCTCTATACGCGCATTAAAAATCTCTGCCAGTACCGGCTTAGGCAAAACAGGTCCGATGAGGCCTGCACCGCGAAGACTGCCGCTCGCCGCCAGCTTGGATACTACAATGCCGCCCATCGAGTGGCCAACAGCAACGACATTTTGTTTGGGAATGTTCAAGCCCGATAGGAGATTCTCAACATCAACCGCTATTGAGGAAAATGTTGGAGCGTCAGTTCCTGGCGACAACTCTGAAAGGCCGCTGCCTTGTCGCATGTTAACATTGCCAAACGTCGAATAAGATAGAGGACACACAAACCGTAAACATCTATTGCAATTGATGAGTAACCAGCAACGGCCAGTTGGCCCATCACGGCCGTATAAAACGTGTGAGATGATCCGAGGCCATGGATAAGAAGGATCACTGGCGAGGATGAGGCTGAAGGTGATTCGGGTCCATCTCGAGCGTAGAATAATGTCTTGTCACCAAGATCAATGTACGGCATTGTGAATAGCTGAAGATGCAGTAAGATGTCGAATGAGGCCCGAATGTCTAGTCACGAGATACTACTATGCCACGAGCTCTATGCGATTTAACTCGATGTATTAATCTGCTGGCTTCTTGGTTGAAGCTGACGCCCGGACCTTGCCGGGACCGGGGAGTTAAGGACTCGGAAGCCGGGCAGCGGGGTCATCGGGAGCATCGGCTACAGGGTCCAACGCCGCTTGGCCACGCCCGGTTTTCGTCGGGTGGAAAACGGCTCAAGAGTCACTGGAATGGAGACACAGAATCACGTTATCATTACCCGCAGGCATTCATTTACACGCTGAGCTTATCGTGCTGGCATGTCGCGCAAACCAAGGCGGGTATGCTTTATCCCCGAAACCATCTCTCTCTGTGGTTTACGAGATCGGGGCCGTAAGAGCAAGTGGAGACAGTACCAAATCCTCCCACTGTATAAATAAACCAGTCACACGATACGTAGGCCGAGCTTGTCGCCCAAAACCACGCTTGCAGCATTCTATGTCGCCAAGCAACGGAAGGGAGACAACGCTATCCAACATGGGTAGTCTCCAACAGCACGAGTACTCCTCATCCGAGGAGACTGAGCGTATCTTTGACTTCTTGTGCGGCCAGTTCGACCCCGTCTCACTCCCACCAGCCGTCAAGGACCTCAAGCCGCACGTCAAGTTCACCTCGACTCGTGATGCGCCCTATTTCCCGATACCGTTTAAGGAAACGGAAACCGGCGCGGCCCTCAAGGCCATAGAGGGCGCCGTAGCATGTCTTCTAGCTGATCTAGTCGAGGGCCAATCTCGGTCCCGACAAATCACTGTCGATCTCGAAAAGACTACGGCGTTTCTTTGTCAGGCTTACATGGCCAAGGTTGGCGGATTGGGAAAACTTGATCCCGGTGTCAAAGCTCTCCTCAAAGGCAAGTAGCAGAGCCCCATTGGTCTTCCCTTTAGTCTTTCACCCTGCCTGGGCCTTTTGGGCCCAAGACACAGATGGCTTACCATGAAGCTTACACTTATCAGACACCGACTTATTACAGGCGCAGTCAAATCCATACCGTCGCATGTCTGCGAACTTGTATGAGACCAAGACACCGGGAGAGTATTATCACATTCATGGCTCACTCGAGGCATCTACCACACTCCAGATGATTGGCCTGGAGCCTTTCAGGCCTGACTTGCAAGCCCACGAGGATATCGTCAAGGCGATTGAGCCCGCCGTTCAGAAACTCTCCATCCAGGAACTCGAAGCACTAAATGCAACTAATCGCCAAGCTGGTATCCCGGCTTTGAAGCATGAAGAGTTTGTAAAAACCGAGCACGTGAGTACCAACGAGACCCTGGTCTTACCAAGAACAAGGCTAATGTACATTGTTGTTTCCCGCCTACAGGGAAAGACAAACATCCCACTACCTCCTTGGTCTGTGGAAAGCCTTGAGTCTGAGACGCCCAAGTATCCCTTGACTTTGGGCTCGCGACAGCAGCCTACAAGGATCTTGGCCGGTATCAAAGTGCTTGAACTTTGCCGCATCATTGCAGGCCCTATCATCACGCGTATCCTGGGCGAATATGGCGCCGATGTTCTCAAGATCACAAGCCCTCATCTCAGCGACGTGCCATTCTTCCAAGTAGACGGAAATATGGGCAAGCACGCTGCGGAACTAGACCTGAAATCTGCCGAAGGAAGAGCAGCGTTTGAACAGCTCCTTGCTGAAGCGGATGTGGTCGTGGATGGATATCGACCTGGAGCTTTGGAGCGGCTTGGCTACGGGGCGACTGCATTGACACGGATTGCCAAGGAGCGTGGAAAGGGTTTTATCTATGTCAACGAAAACTGCTTCGGATATCAAGGAGAGTGGGCCGGCCGACCAGGATGGCAGCAGATCGCCGACTGTGTGAGTGACCGTGCCCTTCTTTGTTGCATTCAGCAGAGCTTTGGTGAAGAGAAAGCTAATTGTTCTTATAGGTTAGCGGAGTTGCGTGGGAGCAGGGCCGCTTTATGGGCTTGGACGAGCCTGTGGTGCCCCCATTCCCCATATCAGATTACGGGACAGGCTGCATTGGTGCCATCGCGGCACTAGTAGGGCTTTACCACCGGGCTACCCAAGGAGGGTCTTGGCATGGCAAAGCATCGCTTCTCCATTACGATCTCCTGCTCTTTAAGGCTGGGCAGTATCCGGAGGAAGTGAAGCAGAGACTGCGGGAGGACATAGGCCCCGACTTTCTCGCCTTACGACACGCCCATAGTGTTGACCAGATCTCGGGTACAGCATTGCTCAGGATGAGAAAGAAGTTTCCTGAGCTTTTTGATGGAACCAAGTATGTGGAAAAGTGGTACTCGGGTGCGTACCAGGCAGAGGTGGAGGCTGTGCCGCCAGTGGTAGAGATTGAGGGCGTAGATCTTGGTTTTAGGAGAGCGAGTCGCCCTAATGGCGCAGATCAGCCGACGTGGGATTTTGGGGATGAGGTTGACCGTAGACTGTCGCACTGAAATACAATCATATATGTTGATACATTGGTCTGGATGGTCGAGGCCGATATTTATTGTCTGGTGCATGGACTACGTTGACCAGCTTGGCCCTCGGCCGACTAATGTCTTTAGCATGTAGGCTGACTATCTGGTCATTTACCGTGACGTATTGAGATCATACAGCTTGACAAACATTGTAATGGAAAGCAATGGGGTTGATCTAGATGTCAAGGCCAAAATGACTTGTCGACTTCTAACTGGTCACTGTGATTTGAACTGTTCCGTTCAACCTCGCGGCTATCACTTGGGCGTTTTCCCCTTCTAGCATGATAATTCCGAGCTCATGGCGTTGTCGTCCACCCTCCACCTGTGCTTGTGCAACAGTCGACAGACTATTATCGGAGCTCCCCGGTGTTTCTCGTTACACAACCGGCTTTACCGTTCGTTCCATTCATGCGTCCCGGGGATCTATCGACACGTCGGAGAAGGGGTGCCTCTCTACTTGTCTACATCCGAGCGGGGCCGTCCGGCATCCGATGGTGTGTGGGCCCATATCGAAACATCCGAAACCCTTCAACGTAATCAGCGGCCATGGGATTGGTCTAGCCCTCCTCCCCGCAAAGCCATGTAACTCTGTAGCGCGGCCGCCCCAGCTCCCTGCCGCATCACCGCCATATGCGGGTTCCCCAAGCGGGGGAGCAAGTGAGCGAGCCGATGACCCCGTTCGGGAGACGTGATTAGCCGCTCCTTGTCTCCCCGCTCATGAGACCCTGATTCTATATCCGCGTTACTATCAACGGGGCTCGGTCATCTGCTCTGCAACACCCTATAAAGCAGTGGTAGAGCGCTCTGCAAATAGCGGTCGGCTACTGATCTCTAACATAAGCTTGATACTAGCCACTAAGCACCACTGACCAGCTACCAAGTGCCTTAGCCGTCTTCTATATCCACCCTGTCATTGTGAGGAGATCATTACCAGCATGGCATCGACCAACACCAATGGCGGCCAGAATGGCTCTGCAAAGGAGGAGGGCCTGGGTCAAGCCTTCACCCAGCAGGTTATTGACTCTTTTGGACCCAAGACTGACCCCCGGCTTCGAGAGGTCATGGCTTCTTTTGTCCAACACATGCACGATTTTGCTCGTGAGACTCAGCTCACGGTGGATGAATGGATGACGGCAGTCAAGATGATCAACTGGGCCGGCCAAATGAGCAACGACCGCAGGAATGAGGGCCAGCTTATGTGTGACGTAATTGGCCTTGAAAGGTAATGCGGCTCCAATTTTTCCCAAAAAGAAAAACAAAAAATCTCTAATGCCCGAGACAGTCTTGTGGACGACATCACACACCGAGCAGCGGCCAAGCAGGCGGCATCAGGCACAGCGACTGCTATTCTCGGACCGTTCTGGCGAGCTGACACCCCCATCAGAGAAAATGGCACCACTATTTCCTTTGATACTCCTGAAGATGGTCTTGTAGCCTATCTTTACGGCACTGTGACTGCGGCTGAGACTGGAGCACCAATCCCGAATGCGTCGGTCGAGGTTTGGCAAGCGTCTACTAACGGTATGAACTATCATGTCTATAGCTTAAACTCTTATTGACATCTAGCAGGCCTCTATGAGCAACAAGACGAGAAGCAGAGGGAGCATAACCTGCGTGGAAAGTTCATCACGGACGCCCAAGGCCGATTTTCCTTCTACTGCCTTCGACCTACACCGTACCCGGTGAGTGACTCCTGGATTGGTACTCGAGTTACGCTTGTGACTAAACTAACTCCTCAAAGGTTCCGGACGATGGTCCTGCCGGCAAGTTGCTGGGGCTTCTCGACCGACATGTCTATCGCCCTGCGCATCTACACTTCATGGTGAGTTTTCCCCCTAGATAGCCTACAGGGGTTCTGCTAACGATCCCGCGCAACAGGTTATTGCAGAGGGCTACAAGTCAGTGGTGACACAGATCTTTGATTCGGATTCGACGTACCTTGACAACGACAGTGTTTTCGCTGTTAAGGATGGGTTGACGGTTGAGTTCGTGCCGCGGAAAGGAGATCCGGAGGCGAAGTGGGAGTTGGAGTACAACATGAGTCTTGCTACTAAGTCGTGATTATGAGATCTGGAGTTTTTGTTATAGCGAAAATGTACTTGCGCAATTCTTGGATACTCGGTATGTGAAAGAATGTGTTTGGTTGTATGGCGTGGTCAAGGGACATGAGGCACTAGATGGCTCCAATTCGATCACCAATTCCCGAATAAAGACTAGATAACTACCTACTAGCTTGGCCTATTCTCTGACTCCAGGAATACCCATGATCCGCATAGTTTTAAACCAGTTTGAGGATTCCCGTTCGGTACTGTGTCTCAGGAATGATGAAGGTGAAAGTCAAATAAACCGGCAACATCACCCCATTCCATTATCACGTCCCCTTCACAGCGACGAGACCCGCGGGGTCGGCTGGCCAAGTTGTGACGTCTAGCCCTATTTCACGGGGTGGCACAACCTTGGGGAGTGAACACATTGGACCTTGTATGGTCGGATTGGATTTGAGGCTCAAAATTGATCTACGGGTTCGATAGTGGAGTAGATCTCCTTCATCGCCACATATGGTAATGCAGCTAAGACCTTGTGCCGATGAGAAAGCTTCATTGACTTGCTTTCGCTTCGGCAATGCTCAGGCTTGGCCTACCTACAGCACCTACATCCGAGGCTGGCGTCTCCGTTCGCCTCAATGATTGATATCGCTTGGCATTATCAAATAGCCCATACTTTTCTGACTGCCCGGGTTCCTTGATGTCCCGCAGTGATTAGCTACAGGACATATGCTCATTTAGCTGTTGGCTGTGAGGTCATCAGCTCCCTCCACTCGGCCGAACAAAAAGAGTAGTGTGCACACCAACAGGCATCCGATGGCCCCGGGGTGAACTGCCGACGTCTCGCAAGCAAGCTTCTCTCCACGCTATTCGATGCTTGGAGAGCTTCCCCGCCTTCACCCCGCAAGTAAGCTGGGGCACTTGCAAGCTCCCGATGAACCGGACATGGCAGATCCACTAACCGTCTGGCTATTTGTAAATGACTCACCATACGCCAACATTAGAGGTGCCACGAAGCTGACAGTCTAGCAGATAGAAAGTTGTTCACCCGTCTTCCGAAGCGGCAACCGATCAGGCACCATTTTCTAGCTTCCATCATCAGCCCCCAGTCTCCACCTCAAGACTATAAGACGATGCAAGGCCATATGGTACTGCGAACCTAACGCCTCAGTCCTATTCAAGTTTATTGACCCTTCAATCGCAACGGTACTTCATCACCATCGAAACCATGGCTGTTGGTGCACAGACGGACCATGTTGACGTCCTCATCGTCGGCGCTGGACCTGCCGGACTGATGATGGCAACATGGCTAGCGAAATGCGGTGTCAAAACCCGCATCGTGGACAAGCGAGGGACCAAGGTGATGCCCCCGCTTATGTCCAGGAGCATCGGCTAACCAAGGCTCCAGGTCTTCAATGGCCAAGCAGACGGTCTGCAATGTCGGACTTTGGAGATCTTTGACTCGTTTGGCTTTGCTCATCGAGCCTGGATTGAATCAAACCACATGCTGGAGATCAGCCTCTGGAACCCCGATGAGAATGGCGTGCTTCGAAGATCCTCTCGCATCCCAGACACAATCCCCGGCATCAGTCGCTTCCAGCAAGTCGTTCTTCATCAAGGTCGAATTGAGAGATTCTTTCTCGATGCCATCAATGACTTTAGCCAGGGCAAAGTCTCTGTTGAACGTGGTGTTATTCCAACCAGCCTGGAGATTGATCCAACTACTGTCGAAGACCCTGAAGCTTATCCAATCACGGTCAACCTGCGGCACCTCAGCGAAGAAGAAGCTCGACCCAAGCAAACTGCTACCTCTGTCAACGGAACAGTCATCCAAGACGGTCTATTCCGCAGCAACCTCTCACCTGATGATACAGCCGAAATGCTAAAGGCATCGGAGCTAAATAAAAAGGCCGATGCCGTGGAAATTGTCAAGGCCAAGTACATGTTGGGAGCAGATGGGGCTCACTCTTGGGTCCGCAAGGAGCTTGGGTTCAAGCTTGAGGGAGAGTCTACCGACTACATCTGGGGCGTTCTCGATATTGTGCCCATCACCGATTTTCCGGACATCCGAATGCGCTGTGCCATCCATTCCGCCAGCTCCGGCAGTGTCATGGTGATTCCAAGAGAGAACAAGCTGGTGCGTCTTTATATCCAGCTTACCACGACTGAGAAAATCGGTGATCAAGATTCTCGAACGGATCGCTCTTGGATCACACCTGATGTGATCCTCGAGTCAGCTCAGCGCATCATGGCACCGTACAAGCTTTCGTACAGGAAGCTTGATTGGTGGACAGCGTACCAGATCGGTCAGCGTGTTGGTTCAAGCTTTTCTGCCCACGATAGAGTGTTCCTGGCCGGAGATGCCGTTCATACTCATAGGTTTGTCTCCCTAGTCTTTCGGTGTAGCGGCTCTTGAAATGATGGCTAAACAATGACTTGAACAGCCCGAAAGCTGGTCAGGGAATGAACGTCAGTATGCAAGACTGTAAGTGAATCCCGTCTCGCAATAAGGCCTGGGCTAATGGCATTCAGCTTTCAACCTGGGATGGAAAGTTGCCACCGTGGTCAAGGGTCTTGCCAGTCGGTCCATCCTAAAGACCTATGAGTCTGAGAGGAAAGGAATCGCCCAGGCTCTCATCGACTTTGATCACAAGTTCTCGCGACTCTTTTCGGGTCGACCGGCCAAAGATATCATGGATGAGGAGGGAATCAGTATGGACAAGTTCAAGGAAGCTTTCGAGAAGGGCAACATGTTTGCCAGTGGAATTGGTACGTGGTATCCCATTTTAAGCTTTGAGTTTAACAGATCTAACGGCGTCCCTTCGTAGCTGTTGACTACGGCCGAAGCAATATCATCGCCAAGCCCAATCCGGATGATCTGAGCTCAACTGACGACAAGTCTGTTGTTGCACAGCAAGCTCTAGCCTCTGAGGTCAAGATTGGCATGAGAATGCCCAGTGTCAAGGTCCTCAACCAGTCTGACGCCAGACCCTGGCATCTGCAGGAGCTGCTCCGAAGCAATGGCACCTGGAGGGTTATCTTGTTCCCAGGTAATATTGGGCTAGACTCGCAAAAGAAACGGATGGTCGGCCTATGCGACAGGCTTTCCGTCAACTCTTCGTTCCTAAAACGCTATACGCCCCCATCGGCCAGGTACGACTCTGTTATCGAGGTTCTAACGGTTCATGCGGCAAATCGCCAGGACTACGACCTCTTCGATTTTCCCGAGGTTCTGCGACCGTATGACGAAGTTGACGGATGGGATTATAACAAGATCTTTGTCGACGACCAATCTTACCACGAGGGACATGGTGAACTGTACAAGTCGTTTGGTATTTCGCCCGAACAGGGCTGTGTGGTTATTCTCCGACCGGATCAGTACGTTTCTTACGTCGGCGAACTCGATGACTATGATTCCCTTGACAGGTTCTTCTCTGCATTCTTACTACCCCAAGGAGGCCCCAAATGAGTAAACACTTGAATAGCTCTTGAGTCAAGTTAGACGAGAGGTATAATATTATGTTCAGGCCTGTCAATGATCAAATGGGTTTGAGGGTATAAAATGGGCAAGTGGATAGCATCGATTCACGACTTTGTTAGTCAACTCTCCCGTGAAGACTGAAAAGGTAAAGCCAATATCTCCTTCGACATTGATAGTTAATATTCTATCTGATTTAATGGGGTTATATGAGCCAACGTGATGTACAGAAGGGACCTTTGAAGCCAGTGTTGGACTGACTTGTCGTAGCATGGTAAAACACTATTGATTGGCTCAGATCAATTCCCTCAACACTCCTCGATGGAGAAATCGAAGGAGACCAAGATCTGCATTATAAGATATTCAGTGCACAGGTAATTTATTTATTTATTTTTTAATTCAATACAAGAACAATAGAGGCTTTATGATTTGCATACGAGAACGGTCACATGACCCTCGTCGCCTGTTGACTGCGTTTAGCTTGATGGATTTCACAGCCGTTCCATTTTCTCAAACAGGTACCTACTAACCAAGCACACTAGAAAATCGGAAATTGGATCAGGGACTGCAGAATAATTGTCTCAGCCAAATTAACGCATCTTCCTTTTTAGCATGCCTCGACCCTTTCAAGCGTCGTAAATAGCACCTAAACCTCGCTCGGCACACAGAAGCGAGACTGCTTATGGGATTTTTTTGCGAAACGCGTCAGAGTCTGGAAACACCGAAAAGTTTCGGTTGGGCTATTCAGGCGAGCTGAGACGCCGTCGGGTTTCTGCGTTGTGATCCCTGTGTGGCCGAGTTTGGCGTTGCGCAATAGTTTGGGACTTGATTCGTGGGCTAGCTACCAAACAACAGCGATGTGGCTGGCGGCAGTGTTTATTGGTAGCCACTGTCTCAGGGGCAGGTGGAGCTTCCTTAAAAAAAATCGAGTCTGGTTCCTCGCTCTTGTTTGCTAGTACGGTAGATGCATCTTAAGCGTATCTCCCTAATCGTCGACTAGTCTTGCTGCAGCAGGCGTGCTTAGTGATTGCGTGGCGTTGGGGCGGTTCTTTTTTCTGTAACAGGAAAGTCTTAGGCCGGCTTTTGCAGTCTACAAGTATCCAAAGGTACTTGTCAAAGGGTCGGATAATATTTGGCCTGTTGCGTACATCATTGATGGGAAAACTAACCGAGCTGCAGTTACACTGAAGCAAGTATTTTCCTTTATTAGCCGGTTCAAACACTTCGGGTGCGCGCATTTCTGACAACGGAATAGGTTCCGTAAACCTGCAGGCTTTGCTAGACCATGCAACCTCTGCCTGTCGGTTTAATGCAGGACGTGTTGTGGCTTCAGCCCCTCGAGAACCGAGGACGACCCTTGACGCCACCGACAGACGAACCAGTTTCTTTTCCTTTCTTTTTCTCTCTTCTCTCTTTTCTCGTCCCAGCATGGTTAGGCACTCCTTTTCTCCGCAGGTGGTGCCATTGTCAGATCCGGATTGTTGCGAGATTTGAAATGACCCTGGGGCAACAAATGCCCGCAGGAGCCGGGCCTTGGAGTTGAGGACATGTTAATAATATTTTGGCACTCGAGTACATTCTGGCGGCTAGGATCATGATGAATGGTAGAATGGTATTTTCGGTCTACAATTTTGTTTTGCAGAGTAGCCAACGGGGCACTCGAGGCAAAGTCTAGGGTTCAGTCACACTATGTACAAGGTCTTTCTAACAGCAGTATTCACCATGCTCAACGCTTGATAATCTTGAGCTCGATAAATCTTAAAGGAGGGAATACCACAATGGCAAACCCGCAGCCCAGCCACATTCCGAGGTCTGCAAGCGAAGCGGCCTTGGAGATTGGGCCGACGTACCAGACCTGGGACATGCCGAGGATAGCACCGACCCAACCGAAGATGAAGCTCGCAAATGCGGCGTATCCAACTGGGAGATACGACTTGTCCTCCCACGCAGCCCAGTCAAAGTCCTTGTTTCCACGGAAGAACAAGTGCTCCAGCGCAACAATGCAGATCATGAGCATGACCCAGTAACCCATGAGGGCGACGAAGTTCTGGAAAATGACGAGCAGATTCTCGCGACCAGCCAAAGCAAGGACCAAAGCGATCAGACTCAAGAAACAAGACCAGACCCAGCGTGGGACAGACTTGCCGTAGCGGCCCAGGACCTGACATCCCAGAGCAGCCGAGTAAATGGATGGGGTGCTGTTGGCGATGACACCAAGGGCCACAATGACGGAGCAGAAACGTCCGAAGCCATGAAGAGGTTCAAAGGCAGAAACAATGAGAGCGCCCGTGCTAATGTCGTTGGCATGGGACCAGGCCTTGTTGCTGGCAAGACCAGTAGCAAGTCCGATGGCAATAAGGTAGACCAGGTTGAAAGCAAAAGTCAGGCCGACGAGGGTAAGCAAAAAGGTCTTCATGCGCGATGTGCGTTCGGGATAGTAGACATAAAAGTCAGAGGCGGCGGCGGCCCACGAGTTGGGCACGTAGAAGCAGAGAGTGAAAAAGGAGAGGCGGTTGGCGGCAAGCGTTGAGCCAGTGACGGTGGGCTTGGCCGAGGCGTCAAAGTAGGGGCCGGCGGTGCCGATGAGGACGGAGAGGGCGATGACCTGGGGGATCCAAGCGTATCTGTGACATTCAGTAAGCTTACTTACACGCAGCGGGCGGGAGTGTAGATCTTACCGTTCATACTTGTGGAAGATGGCCATGCCAAAGACAGCAATGATCCAAGTCACAATGGCGACGACAATGACGCCCACCAGGATGGTCATGCTACCACCACTGACAGCAGACAGGACCTGGCCTCCGATAATGCAATCAATTGTGGCATAGCCGACCATGAGAACAACATTGAGAAGAGCCGGCAGCTTAGCAGGCCAGTACCCCATGAAGTAACGCAGGACAACCTAGAGGGTGAGTGTAAGCCACGGTCGGATCAACAGCGACAGGATGCACTCACCATGGTCCTGTTGCCACTAATAGGGCCCCAGGTGGCCATGTATGCCGTCGAGCAAGCACCGAGGATGGTTCCAAACGTAGCCAGGAGGGCACTGTCCAAAAAGCCCAGGCCAAAGACCATGGGCCCAAAGAGGCCCGTGGCCAAGTTGTTGAGAGACAGGTTGGCACTGAACCACAGCAGGGCGACCTGGAGATCCGCTGAGCTGGAGGCGGGCTGGCGCTCCTCAGGCGGTACACGGTCGATACCTCGCGTCTCGAGACCGGCGAGACGTTCGATACGGTCGTTGAAGGACCTGAAGGGAGAAGAGGAAGCGGCAGAGGCCTCAGTGGCACTCATGTTGCCCTCGAGCGAGGGCGACGACACGGCAGCCGCGTCGCCCTTCTCGGCAACGAGCTCGATGTCGTGGGCCGGCATCGCCATGGTGTCGGTCGCCAGGCAGGCCTGCGGGGGGGGATTAATATGGGATAGATGAAGATTTAGATTGAGGAACAGAGCGTGCAGATAGGCGAGGCGGGCGAGAGGAGAGTTGCAGCGCAGGGCAGCAGAGGCAACGCAAAGAAGCAAGCAAGCAACGACAACAACAACGACGAACTCAAGGAAGGTGGGAAACAGAGTGCAAGAGTAAATTATAACGCAGGAGGAAGGAGGAACAGAATAGAGTTTGGTCTAATAAGTAGCAGTGGCGGCGGCCGAAGAGGCTAGACACAGAGGGAGACAGAGACAACGCCCTGGTCAGAGACAGCCGTTCGCATGATGCGCGACAGACAAGATGCCTGCAGCGGGCTCGGCTCAGACAACTGGCCTGGGCAGCGCCCCCTCCTTCTGAACCAATATCTCTCATGCGCTATTTCCTCGCGTGGGCTTCTGCGCCGTGTCTTGCAATTGCAACTCTGCGTTGGTTGTTAGCTGGGCCAGCTTCTAGACCTTGCACCCCGGCCCTTCCACGTCGCGGCGATGAAACGTTCTACTGCGGACTGCGCTGCCCAGGACCTGGAAGGAAACCAGGGTTCCCCACCGGCGGCCCACGCTATGCCCGTTTCAAGTCTAGGGCGCTGCTCGGTGCTGAGCCGGGGTCGACAGCTGGCGGCTGAAGCGGGAGCCAAGGAAAAACGCGGGAGCCAACTGGAGTGCCGGGGATTTCGGGCCAGCCAAGAGCGCGGGAGCTAAAGATAACAATTGGGTGTGAGGGTGGCGGCCAAGAAATGACACGTCCCCCTTTTTATGCTTTTTTATTTCTGGTCATTTTCGACAAGACCAACTACATTCGAGTTTTATACAGCTATTATGTACATTACATTTCCCATCGTCGAAGAAACTAGAGTAGCCAAGAAAACACCTGCTTTTTCCTCCATCGCCGTGGATGTCAATCAAGCGAAATTTACATGTCTATTTGTTCGTAGTCACGTCCACCTTAGTCGTCACCGTGATGTGGTCGCTGGGGTGGTGCCCTTGATGAGGGCCACTGCTGACCTTTGCCGCTGTGTGATACGGCTGTTGTACAAAGTCCGGCCCCTTCTGGATGACAAGCTCGATCTGGCTGCCCTGGTCACGGGACCCGTCTGTCCTGCCGTCGTCGTCGTCGATCTTGGCCCACACAGACGCCGTGCTAGTAAGCGGATGGCGGCTCTGCGTCTTGGGTCGAGAAGAGCTGCCAGGGTATGACGTGTTCGGGTACGATGGGTTCGAGGTGTCGCCCTTGGAGCCGAGCGCGAGGCGGATGACGGGCCAGCAGAGAGGCAGGTTGCCAACAAACATGGCCACGCCCACCTCAGCCACGTACCAGTATAGAAACACGTACGAGTTGGGCTGGCTGAAGTTGTAGTATCGGTTCAGGATGGCTGCGAGAATCTGTGGACATGTCAGCATGTGTGGCTGATGTGCAGATGCACGCGACTTACATTGAAGATTCCCAGGCCAAAGACGCAGAAGAGACCGATTTTCCTGCAGCTGTCAGTCATTGTTGGCTGATGGTTTTTGAGTCCAACCAACCTTTTCAGCGGTAGACGAATCTTGATGGTGATGGGAATAGGTATCAGGATCAGCATGATGTCGGAAGAAATGTTGCACGCTGTCGCGAATATCATATGATGATAGTACGTCGCGCATTGCTCTGTTGTCAGTCAGCAGTGGAATACGATGAGCCACCAACGAAAATAACGCACGAATCCTGACGGGGACGGCCCAGTACTCGGTGGTGTTGGGACTGCACCAGTAAAATACAAATAAAAATGTGGCCAGTATGTAGGTGAGGGCGCAGTAGCAAGCAACAATCCGAACTCCCCAGCGCTGCCGCACCGAGGTGCCCTCTGTCAAACGAGCGTATAGAAATAACAGGCACGCCTTTACTGTCCAGGTCGCAGTGAGGGTAAAGATCTCGAGGACAAAGGTCATCTTGCTACCAAAGATGGCCTGGTCGACGCCCGCAGGCGAGAGGTGCTCTGCGACATCTTCGGGCATGTAGTTGCTGCCATTCTTGGCGACTTGGTTGATGGAGACGACAACACCGGTAAAGTTAACCTGCAGGAGCAGCGTATCAGTATCGCGAGGCTGGAGTAAAGGTGGCTGTGGTGGTGACTGACGAGAGCAAAACACATGAGATAATCTTCGACAGCGAGAAGGCTCCATTTTCCCAGTTTCATGCGCCGCGCTACTCTGTATGACTCGAGGTTAGCGACCAACAACCCAACACGCACAGACTGGAAATACTGCTATTGCAGAGTGATGAAATGAGAGAATGCATGGCAACTCACAAGCGACAGACGACTACGAGGACACCCAACACCCAAAGTATCCACGACTCGATCAGCAGCGAGTCAACGAATTCCATGATGGTAAAGAATGAACGAACAATGACACAGCCATTCCTCGGCTCAAGGACAGAAACTCGCAGCAGGCGGACGGGAAAGGGAATATGAGTGAGGCAACGGCCTTTTCTTGGGACACGAGACAAGCCAGCCCAGACAAGCTTAAAGGATGGCTGCAACACACGCCATCTCCCAAACGGCAATGCATCTCGTCAGGGGAACCGTTGCGAAAAAGCAACAGCTCAGTTTCCAGCAAGGTCCAGCACCATGCGTGCGCGCTCTCTCTCTCATGCGATCCTTATCCAGCTGTGTCCCCTCCCGCGCGCTGCGGGATATTGACCAGTATTTGCTTTGTTTTCCCGGCGACCCGTTTTTGGGGGACATGGGGGATCTGCAGTGACAGAGATGTGATAGGTGACGGCCGAGACGCTAGGGGGCCTGGCGATGGAGTCTAGCGCGGCGTCTTAATTACAGTCACATCGGTCCGTGCTAGAGCCAGCGGCCGGCACGCCCGCCCTTGTTCCCCGTGGCCCGCGCGGAAGATGAGCCCGTCGGCATCATACGATCGACAAGGGTGCTAACAAGAATCCCCTGACGAAACCCTGTTTGTTAAGATCTATATATCTGTGTTGGTTCCAAGCCAAGGTGCCAGTCGCTAAGGTGCGAGACGTTGAAGGGAATGTCCAGGGTCGTGGGGGAGGTCTAGAACCCTTTTCTGGGGGACACAGAATAACCTACCGTAGTAACGGAATAAGAAAAAGCAACAAGCAGGGAACCGAACCATCTGAGTTTTTCCATGGCTAGCTTGCGTAGCTGGACATGTATGAACGGCCGACCCCTTCCATTTCCACCGCGCTGGTTTTTTTTTTCCAGCCGGGCCAACGAATGCATCCATCGTCTGTCGCCGGCTCCGCAGCCAACACTGCTAGGCACCTTTGCCCAGCTGTTGGTCCGTCTGCCAACAGTGCGTTTTATTATCGTCCTTTATCGTCTGAGCCGGAGCACCTATCGCATCACTCGCGCCCTCGGTGTATAAGTGTCTGGCAAGCACCCAGGCCGGACGGGGCAGGTGTAGGCTCCAGCTTCTCCCCCAAACGGCCATGAATCGCGCACCATCAACCACCGAGGCCGACGCCTTTGGGCGCCTCGCGTTTGACTTTGTCGTCGTCGGCGGGGGCACGGCCGGCTTGGCGGTCGCGTCGCGCCTAGCTGAGGCTAATGCCTCGTTCTCTGTCGGCGTGCTCGAAGCCGGAGCCGTCGCGAAGCAGGACGACGAGGATATCCAGGTCCCGGGCTACTACGGAAGATCCCTGGGCGGCGACTACGACTGGCATCTCGCAACGGTGCCCCAGCAGGGCCTCGGCGGCCGAGCGCTGCCCTGGCCCCGAGGCAGAGTGCTCGGGGGCACCAGCGCCCTAAACTACATGGCCTGGAACCGCGCTAGTAGGGATGACTACGATGCATGGGAATCTTTGGGGAATCCTGGGTGGGGATGGAAGCATCTGCTGTGAGTGAGGCCATCTCGGCCGTCCGCCCCCTGCGGCAGAGCTGCCAGGTTAACCTCGTTTGTTTTTTTCGGCAGGCCCTTCTTCAAAAAGTCGGAGACCTTTCACCCGCCCAGTCGTGGCGTGCAAGACGAGCACAACGTCGCCCACGACGCAGACACGTTTGGCCGGTCCGGTCCCATCCAGGTTTCGTATCCCACCGACTACTCGCCATCGCATCGTCTCTGGCACCGCACTCTCAATGGCCTCGGAGTTGAGACCAACACATCCCACGTCGGGGGCTCAAACGTCGGTGTCTGGACCTGCGTCAACGCCGTCGACCCTCGAACTGCCCGCCGGTCCTACGCCACAGACTACTGCTCCCCCACGCCAGCCAACCTTCACATCCTCACCGGGGCGACGGTCCACGAGATTCTTCTCAAGCCGGCCGACGATGGCCGATGGGTGGCTACTGGCGTCCGATTTACATGCCAGGGCCGGGAGCGCGTCGTCTCTGCGTCGCGCGAGGTCATCCTATCGGCGGGCAGCATCAAATCGCCGCAGATCCTAGAACTCTCCGGGATCGGCAGCCCCAAAGTCCTGGCAGAGGCTAACGTGCCTGTCAAGGTGGACAGCCCGAATGTGGGAGAGAACCTGCAGGACCATCTGAGTCAGTATCCCTCCCCCCCATCACAATCGCCTCCCATCACAAAGACCATGGCTCCTCTAACGTGACTGGTGCGCAGTGCTAGCGACGATATTCGAGGTCGATCCCGGCCTCGCTAATCGAGATGATTTGCAGAGAGATGAGCAGCTCGCAGCCGCGGCCCGGGAGCAGTATTCCCGAGACAAGGCCGGTCCCCTGACAATGCTACCCTGCTCGCTCTGCTACGTGCCCCTCACCCACTTTGTGCCCGCGCACACGCTCGCTGATCTCTGCTCCAAAGCGGACAGACTGACGGCCTTCGATGCAGACAAGAAGGC
>JABFFE010001186.1:0-13744 GCA_013623625.1 Fusarium setosum
AGACTCGAAGTCACTGGGAAAACATACGAATCGCGCATCCAAGGCGGCATTCTCTCTGATGGTCTCGCTGGCTGTATAGGGGCGCTCGCTACGATGCTGCCACTGTCAGTGTTCGCCCAGAACAACGGCGTCATCATCCTCACCCGTTGTGCCAACCGCAAAGCCGGTCTCGCCTGCGCCATGTTTCTCATTATCATGGGCATCTTTGCAAAGTTTGCAGCGTCCCTCATCGCGATCCCCTCAGCGGTCCTCGGCGGCATGACCACCTTCTTGTTCAGTGCGGTTGTCGTCTCGGGCATGTCGATTGTCACTCGCGGCGTGCCTTTTACTCGTCGCAACCGCTTCATCCTCACCGCTGGCTTCGCCCTGGGCTACGGCGCCACTCTTGTACCAAACTACTTTGACCATGTCTTTACCTACAAGGGTGACAACCGCTCCTTGCAAGGTTTCTTGGATGCCATCGTCCTCATCATGGAGACTGGTTTCGCCGTCACTGCTATCATCTGTGTGATCCTCAATCTTACGTTGCCCGAGGAGATGGAGGACGATATTGATGGAGGACGTTCAGCAACGAATGTTGCAATCCATGAGGATGCTGGGCAAGATAAGGCGGCTGCAGGATCGAGTAGGGATCATAGCCTAGATCAGCATAAACAGGTTTAATAACGAAGACCAATATGAACTGGAATAGAGTTGATTTAGTGTATATATACATACCCAAATACATAATATCTACATTGAAGGCCTGAAAAGATACAATACATTCAAACCTGGGATCAGATTAAATATGCAAGCCCATGGCACGCCAGCTTCTAATGGCTGCGGCCAGCATCAACGCCCGTACTCCCACACTCTAAGATACAACCCATCTATCCATGGTATCAAGTCATGGCTCTCCATAAACAACAGCGCCAGGGCTTGAGCTCATCAAAATCCGAATTCACGTGCCCAATATCATCAATTCATAACCCCGTAAACCACCTGTTGCCGGCTCTCATACTTGAGCTTGTGGAACTCATTCACCTGTCTCCTATACACCTCCTGCACCTGTCCCCAGAGTCCCCGATGGCCATCCTGAATGCACTTTCGCACGTCAGCCTCCTTTTTAATCTTGCAGCGACACTGGTTCGGAGTTCCGCAAAAGTTGGCTCTCGCATTGGCGTCTGGGAACTTTATGCTCAAACGCTTGAGGTTCGGCCAGCTGGACTCATCATTCGTTGAGGCCGGATTATTGAGAGCCAGTCGGGCCATGTTCCAGTCCATTTCGCCGCCTGAAGCTGAGGGTTCGTATCGTCGGGCGACGATGTTGGCGTCACCCTTGCGCCTCTCGATAGCTGCAATAACGCAGGATGCACCCTCTCTTCCGGACCGTCGACAGTTGCAGCGCTCCGGGTTCATGGCCGTTTCATCGTCGACTTGGACCGTGACGAACGAGAACTTGCCACTTTGCCGGCTCTGGGTGAATAAAACCAACATCGGCTTCGGTGGTCGTCGGTGAAGCAGCCCTGTCGTGTTTGTCCCCGTGGAGATGCTGACGCTGCGAACATCGCTGCTCGAAGAGTTGCTGTTGCTTGACATGCCGCTAGATATGCTAAACGAGCGTCCATTGCTGGTTCCGTTTGTGCCGTTTGATGTAGTCGTGAATAGAGTGCCTGATCGGCGAGGTGAAGGGGGCTGCCCGACTGGTTTCCGAGGCGGTGACTGTCGCGGCGGACCTCCAGGGAAAAACTGACTCTGCCGCTCTGGAGGTGATGGCCCCATGACAGGAGGCGAGCTTCGTCTTGGCCATGAGCCGAATCCTTCCGGCCCCGTGGCTTGTCGTTGCGGGATTGTTGGGAGGCTCGGGTGGCGGTTCGGAGGATTTGCTGAAAACCAGTCTCCATTGCTTCCACCAGGCGGGATGTTCAAGGATGACGGAAAGGAATTGCGACTGGAGCGGGCAGGGTTTGGTGTCATGTTGGAGGTGACTGTGGCCACTGAGTTTTGTCGGCTTGCAGTCGGGCTCTTGTTGGCGCTCGCCGCAGCATCGCTGTTGGTGACGAGCGAACCCTCAGTGTGTTTGGGGATCCAGAGCTGGAGACAGGCGTCTTCCATAATGATCTGGCTGCGGCCACCAAGAACAAAAATGACCTCAACATTGTACTGTGTGAAAGAAGCCCAAGCCTTGAAGCCGGTGATAGCTTGCTGGAACTTGAGGATATGGCTTGTGTCGGTAAAGCCCATTCTTGCAATTCTCTCGTTCTCGCGGAGAATGATCTCGCGTGCCTGGCCGGCACCGGTGGGCAATGCATACTGGGGGTTGATGATGGCAGAGGTGATGTTAAAGTCGATGATTTCAGCTACAAATATTAGCACTCATTTGTTGTGAGTATCGTTAGGTCCACGCACTCTTTTGTCTTGGTCGACCTGATCCTGTCTGCTCCGAGCCTGACATGATGATTCTGAATCGACGGCCATCCGAGTCAAGCCGTCGAAGAAGCTTGGCCTTTTTCTCAATCCCTGTATTGTAGCTCTGTAGGGGCCTGCAGCAGAATGAGCACTCAGCCATCAAGCCGATCCATTCGGGGAAACCTACACCTCGAGAAGCTCTTCCATCATCTCATCTTGGGTGACGACATCAACTAGCGGAGCTGGGTCCTTCTCCGGCCAGATTGAAAACATTTCTCGCTTCAGCATTGGAGGAACAATTTGGGGTTCGACCAGCTCCCGGCCGAATCGTGTGCACTGGGCAGAAAGATCCTGCTGGAGTTAGTGGCACTTCTTGCAAAGTTCTGTAGGAAACAACTCACATCTTCAAGCTGCCGAGCATAGGACGGCCAATGCGACGTGTCTTTGTCTGCTCCCTGGAGAGCTGGAGACCTCTGGATCTTGCTGAATATCCAGACACACTTTAAAAGATTGAGATATTGGTCGACCGGCGGGATACGCTCCTCGACCAGCATGCCAGCCTGGAAGTTGACAGTGCTTCTGTTATAGTTCAGAATGAAAGCATCAGACAGCTCGTCCAGCTCGAAATCATCTTCAACGCGATATTCTGGGTGGTTAGTAAGTGCGGCAAAGCGGAATTGCTCTGCCAGGTCGACAGGCACTTCTAAGAGAACGACAGTGCGCCGGTCTCGTTGGTTGAGTGCCTCATCGAGATCAGGGATGAGCACGCCCATCAGACGACGGATATCACGGTGTGCCGCAGTGATCCTGTCTGTCAGATCCTGATGCATAAACTCGATGTCTTGTCGCACGCGGTAGAGGAGATCACTAACCAAGTTAGTCTCACCCGACAAGCTCGGACTGGTCATACTTACATCTCAAACGGCTTCAAAACATGGAGGACCTTGGAGTTGTGCAGGATAATGCGCTGGCGCAGTTGGTCGGCGGCTGGTTGGACGAGCACATTCCATTCCAAGTTGCGCAGAGGATTGCTCCCCACGCGATATCGATCGTTCGATTTGAGCAAGTCGCAGCATTCTCGGAGAGTGGCCTCGTAGTCTCCAATAATCTCGATGAGTGACGTTCGATCCCATCGCACTCTGGCGTTTACGCCTTGTCTTCGTTGGCTCTGGAGGGAACAGTCTGCCTGAGTGACCACTCGACTAAGAATGTCGAGGTTCTCGGCTAGACCCTTTACATCCCTCCCAAACTCTATGTATTGCTTTGCTAAAAAGACGGTCAGTATCACCAAGTAAATGTACAAGTAATATATGGGGCCGACAAAGGATCCAAAAGACAGACGCTCAAACCGCCGCGCTCTGTCGCGCACGCTGGTGTCCAACGATGGCGATGCGCCTGGGGAGCCTTGCAAGGCAGTCCAATGGTGTTTGGGACAACAACATGGGGCATGAGGCACTTACTGGCATTGAAATCTTCAGCCCAGCCGTAGCGATAAATATCCCAGGCTAGTTGCCCAAGGGCAATAATATCTCCGACCTGGAGAGGACCTGCCATCAGATGCTGCTTCAGTTGACGTCAAAGAAGAGCTTCAGATGGCATAGGTCTGCGAGGAAACGACGGAGGTGGTCACTTGTGGAGAGTGCAGGTGAGAGCAGAGTCATGGGAAAAGGTGGCAGACAGGGTCCCCCCTCGCGACCGAACGAGCGCAGCGGGTGGTGATATTCATACGAGGGCCTGTACGCCAGGCAGTGGCTTTTGGAGGCCAACGGAGAAACAGTAACACAGGGCTGGAACCGAGGAAACTAGCGGGCGCGATACCAGCCAGGCTGTCGTCTGAGAAGTGCAGAAAAGCAAGGGCTAGAAGAGCCTCTTCAGTTGAGGAGGTGGAAGTGGGTGTGCAGTATTCGTAGCTTGGGTAGGACGCGTATGGAGCGGCTGAGACATAGCCAAACAGGACAAATCCGGGCCTGGCACCAAGAGACAAGAGCTCGTGTGCCCGACTTCCTAGGCAGCCAGGGTGACGGAGATTGAGACGGATGGGCGGCTGGTTCGGATGAGATGAGTTATCGGTCACTCATGCAGGTTAGCACCATGGGCACATCTGCTTGAGTCTGGTGGTGGCTGCATGTCGAAGCGCAAGTCGTCATGCCGAATCCCGGAGGACCAAATTCCGCGACCGCAAGATGCTTGGGTGGTTTGGGGGACGGGTCGAATATCGTCTTATCTGGGTAGGTTGATAATGGATCTTGGTCATTTCAAATCAAAGTCGTCAAGTCCCACACCCGAAGCTTTGGACAAGCTTCCCCGCGTAGGGCTTTTCGTCCCCCCGCCCGGCTATCATCAGCTCGGCTTGACCTTTCCCCATTCCCCATGTCTGATATGTCGGGGGGCTGTGCAAATGCAGGGGTAACGGATTGGTCGTTCAAATCACTCAAAGGGCGCTAGAAACACCGTGGTTAGCGTCACGGTTTCTAAAGCGGCTGGAACGTATCGGCAAGGCATACTGACAGATAGGGCTGTAGAGAGCTCTGCCAAGCGACATGGCTAATCTGCCTCGACAGCCAGGTTACCGAATGGGTCACACGATGAACGCCGAGGCTTGAACAAGGCGGTCCGCTTGGTCACCGAGGAATTCTTGCTCCAGAGCTGTACGCCCGGCTGTGGTGAGCTGGTCTCTCCCTGCATCAGGCTGCACCAGATGCGTTACTTAACCCTCATCACCCCAGACGAACGCGTCCTCATTGTTGGAGGCTTGATCTCTGCCTCTGCATGTCTTCCATTGACGATCTCATCGACTCCATGCCAGCTCTGTCTTTGGCTTCGGTCTGACCCTGCGACTGGCTTTAAATCGAACATCTGCTTTCGAGTCAGTACAAGAGGGAACTACCGACACCACAGCCGCACACAATGGATGACTTCTCGAGGTATGCCAACGGGATCCATGCAGAGCCCCAACAACATGATGCACCTGCCCTCGACAGCGACCAAGAGGAGATCTTTGGAGATCCTGATAATCCAAATGAGATTGTCACGTCGGCGCCCAAAGAGGCCTTCAAGCTGGGCTACTTCGATGTGATGTGCCTGGTCATGAACCGAATGATTGGTAAGTCCATGATGAAGCTGCACCCGGAGGAGAATTCTCGGGTGGAAAAGACACAATGAAGGGACGGTTCTTCACGGGTTTGTGCCGATGTTTGATCGAGGTTGGATTTAGGTTGGCACGCTGGGAGATGGCAGTGACGACCCAAGTGGGGAGATCTGCTGTCAGACCAAGATCAGACGAAGGACCCAGGATCGATCGCTCTTACCCTGGCCAATGCTTCAGTTTCTATTTGTCAAAACACAAACCTTTTCCTCTTTTCGGAATTTCCCCCGATTGATTCCTCCGTCTTAAATCCTTCTTTTAAAGGTCGCGATGGATCGATAAGCGCTGCGCTACGCCGTGATGGTGCATCATTGCTTTCTTAGCCGATGGCTACCCTGAAGTGACAGTTATGCTAACGAGGCGAACCAGGAACCGGCATCTTCAACTCGCCTAGGCGTGTAATCCAAGGAACCCATTCAACGGGTGCCTCGTTGCTACTGTGGTTTGCTGGCATGATCTATTGCCTCTCTGGCGTCCATGTCTACATCGAGTACGGCCTCAATGTGCCCCGATACACCATTAACGGTGTAGAACAAAGTGTCCCTCGAAGCGGTGGTGACCTCAACTATCTCCAGTACGTCTATCGAAAACCAGCGTACCGGGAGAGCACGGTGCTATTGTGTACATGCCTCTTCGGCGTCGGCTTCGTCGCCCTGGGAAATATGGCCGGCAACTGCATCAGCTTCGCGACGAGGGTGCTTGCAGCCGCTGGCCATGAAGACCCGAGTCCCTCTAGCGTCAGAGGTATTGCCCTGGCCGTTGCCATTATGACCTGCTTCATACATACCTTCTCCCGACGCGGCGGCATCTTGCTCAACAACCTGCTCGCCATCGTCAAGGTCATGATCCTCCTGCTCATCATCATAACCGCCATTGTGGTTGCTGCTGGGGGTCTTGATACACCAAATAGCATCACCGAAAACACAAGCCCTTCCAAAGCATTCAAGACGGCCAGGAACGATGCCAATGGATATGCCCAAGCCTTCCTCGCCATTATTTTTAGCTTCTCTGGCTTTGAGCAGCCCAATTATGTCATGGGCGAAATTAGACGGCCGCGGCGGAAGCACCCTATTTCTATTATTGTTGGCGTTGGTACGGTCATCCTGCTTTATATGGCAGTGCTCATCTCCTATGTAAGTTGCCTCCTTGCTGAATTTAGGCATACAACTTACTGATCCATGTAGATGGTCGTTGTCCCTCAAAATATGCTCCTCCCTTCAGACCCAACAGCCGAACAGGCCAACGAGGATGTAGCGCAGCAATTCTTTGCCTTAACCCTCGGAAAAGTATCCAGCAGCACTACCGGGACTAAAATCTTCAATGCCTTTCTCGCTATTTCTAGTCTGGGCAACATCATCGTCATGACATACACAGCCGCGCGCGTCAAACAAGAGATCGCAAAAGAAGGCATCATCCCCTATGCCAAGTTCTTCGCCCAGGATGGAGACATCTCCCTGGGTCGTCTCTTGAACTGGTTCAAGAAGAAGGGCATGTTCAGCTCACTCCTGAGCTCCCGGTGGCTCTCTCCCGAAGATCACCGGGAGAGGACACCGGTGGGCGCCTTCATCCTGCACCTGATCTCGTGCTTCATCCTCATCTTTGCTACCTGGAAGATGAGCAACGACAATGCGTACACTCTGCTCACGAGACTGAGTGCCTACACCATCAATTGCTTCTTTGGCGCCTTTCTCGGCTTGGGAATTCTCATTCTGCGCTTCAGAGGGCCTCCCAAGACGGACAGCGACGAGGTGCACAACCCTGCTACGCCTCCTGCAACTTGGCGACAGATGACAGGGAATCACATCAATCCTGTGCTGAGTGTCGTCTGCGCAAGCATCTACGTCATTGGTGGCCTGTGGCCCATTGTGACCACTTGGATCAAGCCCATCAAGGCCATCAAACAAACGCTTACATGGTTCTTGGTACCCGCCATCTCATGGGCAGTCATCGGCGGCGGCGTCCTCTGGTTCCTCGGCTTCCTCGCCTTTGCCTGGCGCAGAAAGCAGAAGCGTAATGAGGTGTTTGTGGTGGAGAAGAAGCCCGAGTTCGAGAGCGCCGACGACTTTGCTGACTCGGGAGAAAAGGCTGGCCGGGGCAGCGGCGGCTATGTACTCGTTCATGAAACGGTGTATCTTAGCTGGGTTGCGGGTGAGATTCACGAGGCGAGGAGGCCTGAGACGATAGGCTTTGAAGGCCAGACCAAGGATGTAGCCATGTATTCAACGAGTCCATTTGCAGGTACGGACTTTGAAGCGTTCTACCAAGGACAACAGCAGGATGGAGGACATGGGACCGGATATAGGCCGTGACGAAGGCATATAAAGAAATGGCGAAGTGCAATGTGATACCAGGCAAATAATAAAGTCGAGATGAATAATTTGGGAGTGAGTCCGGGACTCCGGCATGATATCGCAGGTTAAAGCGGTATTAATTAGACCGAGGAATCAATCGCCTCACGATAACCCAAGATAAGATCTCGTAGACGCCAGATTTCATAGCAGGTGAACTGGTTGACCTTGGTCTCGTGACATGGTAGTAATGGAAACACACATGGTCCTTCCAAGACGTCTCTCTACCTGCCCCGCGGGGGGGCCAAAAAACTCGGGAATGGTTCACATCGGAACTATGACCCCAAGCATGCGATATTACGATGAGTTCATGAAAAGATTATAAAAAGATTATCCTTTATATAATCTAATTTCTTTGTAAATTATCATAATTAGACTTACTGCGGCCCAAGCCCATCGTCGAGCCGTGTTTTGTGGCCACAGGTAGCTCCTCCCGCAGATGGGAATTATTGGCTCCTTCTGTGTAAGACCCCTACCTGCCTTCCTTACGGACAAAAGACAAGATTGATCAAGCACATGCCAGAGCACACAAAACTCAACGCTTTCAAAACTCATGCATCAATTTCGTGACTAGCCATTACCCTCCGGTGCGGCCTTTGTAGGCTTGAGCCTGACGACGACGAGGGAGGGAGTTGGGTCTACGGTAAGATTGGATGCTCTTTCATCATCACGAAGGCGTTGACCGAATAAATTGGGAAGTCACCTTCATGCACCGCAACGGGAAAAAGGTCGGTACCGCGAGCAACCCCTACTGCGTTGAAGGCAAAGACGACGAGTCGGAATACGAAGAAGAAGGCAACATCTGGTTCTATCATACTCCTTCGCTCCCCGACTCCACCTACCATGGAAATGGGATGCACTGCCACGTGCGATGCATCGACTTCCTAACGCCGTCTCGAGTCCCCGCCCTGCTACGGAAGGTCATCTACAACTTGTCGCCTCCGCGCTCCGTGAGCGAGCGGCGACTTACATGGTTGTTCAAAAAATGCGCCCAGGCGTTGACCTTGCCACCTGACGGGCCTCCGCTCCCTCTCGAGGTATCAGAACTCATCGCCGAACACTGCCTTTCAGTGTGTGCCCTATCCTACGCCGATTCCATTGCTAGCCCATCTCAGACTGCGTTTCGTGTTTGGGCTGATCAGCAGATCTGGGCCCGGTTCATCAACTTTGAAGGCGTCGCGTATATTGCGGAGCTGTCAAATAAACCCTTTCCTGCCCAAGACACATCTGTTCTGATTCCACGTCGCGGAACGAAAATCGATCTTCTCTACGTGGCACAGGACCACCTGGGTATCAGGAGAATCATAATGGCCAGTGCTCAAGAAGCCGTCAATGCCTCACGACAAGCTGGCGTTTGGTGGGGAGCATTCCGTCTTACCGAGGATAGTCAACTGCGAGGCTATTCTGACGTATGAGCATCGTTTCTCCCGTAGATTATGTCGCTAACTACTCGAATAGGGTATTAAGCTACGTCAGATAACTAACAGGCGTCGCGCCACCCGCTTTAACACCTTTAAACGATTGTGGGCTGTCCCTGAATCGTTTAATCCCACGCTCCGTTGTTACACCCTTGAAACGTCTAAAGTACCGCAGATGAACTTCTTCGAATGCAACTATCCTGACGCGACAGCTTATTCGGCTTGCTGGCACCATGGATTTACCATGGTTCACACCCATTTCCAGGGAGAAGAAGACCTAAGCTTCTACAACGACGTCTTCCCCGATCCATCCGCTCAAATGTGGCTATACATGCCTCTCGACGAGGGCGAGCTGATAGCTGAGATATGGAAGTGCTCTTACGACGGTCTTTTTTCTTTGCTTGTAAGGACACTCATCCTCACTTGATGTAGCCATGCTAACCGTTAACAGATGAAAACCAGCACAGGCCGTATCTGGGCCATCGGTGCACACTATATATTCCTGAGACGGAGACGCTGGACTCTGCTGGATAAGCCATTGGCTCATCCCTCCCGAGTTTACTTTCAGGAGATGACCGATGAGGTACCTGACATGGCATTCGTATCCAACATACCTAGACAAGACAGGCAGCCACCGATCCCAGATGCCAAGACACCCAAGACACCTATTCGCGCGTGGAGAGACGCACCTGGTACATTCCTGTATTCGTCTGCTTCTCTCGAAGCTGTGGTCAAGGCAACTGTTTGTCGACGCGATGGGAAGGGACCGGTTGGCATTATGGGCATGATTCTGCAGTACCACGACGGGCGCCAACGAAGCCTTGGGCAGGTTCGATTGGATCGCCTTGACCGTTTCACAGCGGTAGAGGAATCCGACGGGCTTTCATTTCTGATGGACTGTGACCAAAAGGAAGTCCTTGAGGTGTCATATTCACGGGTTGCAGAGATTGGTGACTGGGTTAGCATGCCGTAGAGCGGGTGCTTGGCTTGGTGGTCCTCTTCTTTGGACGGTTGTAAGATCTTTCATTATGCGGAATCCGAGGAGGAGGAGGCCTAAACTTAGGCTTGACTTATAGAGGAATAGATTATATATTAGATAAGGCCTCAAACTGTTGTGATCATCTTTATGCATTCCCAGGACGAGCTGAGGCTTGATCGTGAACTGGGCTATTTTGGAGTTCTTTCATCACCGCGAGACTAGCATCATATTTCTGAAGCTGCGTTGGGACTTTTAGCAACTCGCTTTTTGATTGCAGTGATTACATTCAACCAGTCGGGCAAATAGGTACCCAATTGTAAGGGAGCGGACCTTGTGGCATTGCACCTCCTGCATTCACAGCATGAGACCAGGCGATAGCATCACGGCCACTCTCACGCATCAACAAGACCGAAAAGAATCGGATGGCACAAAGACTTCGTCATGTTAAAAATATTGAACAAAGAAACCAATAATAATAATAATAAAAAGGAATAATCATGAATGACGCCGCGCTTTGTTCTCCGACACCCCTTTGCCCTTCCTTATCCCTTTTCAGACACCCCACACCATGAATGAGAACCCAGGTATTCCAAATTCTAGCTACATAGAGACAAAAGAGATTCTCGTTCTTGATTTTTTGTGCCTTTTTTTTTCTCTTTATTTCCCATCGATGGCCCCTTTCCCCTCCATCTTTTTCGTCATTCTCATTCCGCTTGACTGAGTGACAAAGCACTCGTCTTTGATGTGAAGAATCGCTTTCATTTGGACGCAGTAATTATGGTATCATTATTGTGGGAGAGTATTTGTCCTTCCATGCTGGTACATGTTGGTGGATGTGGGTAGAATTCTTTAGTGGAGATCTCTTGCTTTGCGCGCGAGGACCCGCACGTTGTCGACAAAGCCCTCGACGAGCTCTTGGTAGCGGTGAGGTTGTCCACTGCTGGCTTTGCGGCCTTGCTCGATGAGGATAGAAGGGTTGAGCTCGATTTCGAGTTCATGCTCCTTTTTCATTTGTTGTGCACCCTGAAAATGGTTAGTATGAGGCGTCGAGGATATGCGATGACGTGAAAAACTCACCCCTGGGACTGATGTCGCGTGCGTGACCTGTGTCAGGTCGATTTGGTAGTGTCCATGAGTGTAGCTCAGTCTGTCCTTATTCCTATCAGGCTGGCGTTCTCCATGGATCGGAATCTGCTCGAGCTCCTCCACGGGGCCGTCCCAGTTCATCTCAAGGTTGATGCTGATGCGGCAGTCCATGGGGCAGAGCGGGAAATGGAGGTCAATGTCTGCCACGCGCGCCTTGATGATTGTGTTGAGGACCTCGCGAGTCTTTTGATCGTACGTTACTCTCGCACGTACGTTCTTCATCCTTTGGCCAAGGCGAGTGCGCATACAAGCGGGAATGCGATTTTGCAGCTCTAGAGGAAGCTCAAAGAAGCGGTCGATTTCCCGTCGGTGCTTGTAGTCAACCCGAACACGGTTGCCACCGTTGGGAGCTCGAGGGTGGGTTTGTTGGACAGTCTCGTTGAGAAAGTCGTTGAAATATTTATGTTGCGACTAATAATTGTCAGTGATGCGATAATAAACAGGTGTCATGAGAAGACTCACCTCAGTCATGCTGCTCCGAAAAGCAACACGCTGGCTTTCTTGTAAAACACACTCTGAGTCGAGGAACCGGTCTACCCGATGATTCGTGTCCTTGTCGATAAGAGTGCCCAGCTTGGCTTCTATCTCAAACTGGATGTTCCGGCTCGTGATTTCTTGAATGTCGGGAATGCTGATGATGTTAAGAAACAAAAAGTCGGCTACCTTTCTCGACATCTCCTCGTAAGGCTTGACTCCCAGGATGCTGGGCTCCCAAGCACCAAGAATATCTTGAGGGCCAGGTTCGACAGGAGGTGCAGGTTGGTTGATTGCGTTGGCTCTGGTTGACTCAGGAGAAGGATGGCGGCTGGAGCGGTTGTTGGCCTCGGGTTTTCCGTTGATGTGGGAATGTACTCGCTTTTGAAGCACAAAGTTGCCGTGGCTGGGAAGCTTCTTACCCAGAACCTGGGCGTTCTGTGCCCAGATTGGCGGCTGAGTGTGAGGCGTCCGCTTCTTGCGCTGTGGCAAGGCTGGTGAGCTGGAGGGTTGTTCTCGACCTTGAATAGAGCCGTGACGACCATTGACCTCACTGGACCGAGGGCGCTTTTCCCGGTGCTCAGCTTCCTTAGGACTAAGATCGCGATCTTCAAACTTTCGTTTCGCGGGCGTAGCCGCGCGCTCTGTATCAATAGCCATGGCTTGCGGAAGAGGAGCTTGTTGAGCCTGCTTCGCTTTGGCGTCTGCTGCAAGTGCAGCGAGGGGATCAGGGTTGCTTTGGAGAGAGGGGACGCGAGTCTTGGGGCTGACAGATGCGCTTGGTGCTCGTTCACTACGAGACTGTGATCGTCGGTGCATGTCTGGAGCCGGCGAGCCGTAGCTGCTAGATATACGTTTGACTGGAGGGGGAGGAGGCGGTGGTGAGCCTTGTACTTGTGCTTGTGCTTGTGCCTGTGCTTGCGCGACTGGTGCACCGGCCGCTGATGAAAGCCTTTGTTGGTAGGGACTGGATGGCTGCGCAAAACTCCCTGCGACTGATGCTTGCCTTGATCCAGCTGACAAAGGAGGAGCGATAGGTGTGGCTGGCTGTGAGGGTTGGCGATTATATTCTCCAGGAGGTGGACGTGAAGCTGTAACTGGGCTAACTTGACCGTACGGGGGACCGTATGGATGTTGGCTGTGAGCAGAAGTTGGTGTAGGAGTCGAGTGAGTTGACTGGGAACGTTGATGTATATATGGCTGAGATCCGCCTGTGCCTACGGGGGGGGTCTGAGGAACGGCATGCTGCTGCTGTTGCTGTTGCTGCTGGGCTGAAGCATAAGCTGCTGCATGGGGTTGAGGCGCGCCTTGAGAGCCTTGCGAGAAACTTTCCCGGGGTGCATATTGCGCAGGTGGATACTGGTGACGCTGCACCGGGCTTGCCATCTCAGCAGGCGACTGCGTCGGGGGAAATGGATATCCAGCCGCAGCAGCAGCCGATGCAGCAGAGGGGGTCGTCGAGGATCGATAAGGAGATTGCGCCGGAGCTGGGCCGCTCGGTGATCGAACATCGTGGAAAGAGCCTGCGGGTTGGAGAGGCGGCGGCGCAGGACGTCCTGGATAAGGCCCTGGTGTTTGATACGGCGAGGCAGCAGCATATGGACCAGCAGGGGGCTGTTGATGAGGGGACTGTTGAGGGTGCGACGGCGGCCGCGACTGAGGCTGCGGGTGTTGATGATGCGGATGGGCAGCATGCGGAGGATACTCCTGCAGTACCGGCTTGCCTGGGGAAGGCTGCGGTGGTGGTCCCCGGGGATAGTCGCGATAAAACTGAGACGGAGGCGGTGCCCCAGCAGGACTCTGAGGCGGGCGATGAGGCTGCTGTTGCGGATGAGGCTGCGACTGA
>JABFFE010001188.1:0-22757 GCA_013623625.1 Fusarium setosum
TTATCTTATCTCGGCAAGATCTCATGTCGTGCTGCGCTACGTCAAACTATCATGAGTCGGCCTCCGAATACGCGCCAAGCCTGTCCCACGACAATGATGACGCCTTCGGTCATGTGCCCCGGACACCACCACGCGCCGCCCAACAGCATCATGAGCTGCGTTCACCACACCACCTCCATCTCGGTCATCGTTCGTGAGAGCTGAGTGAAGTCGATGAGGCGCGGCAGTCAGAAATGACAGCACGTGAGGTCGTACCTGTTATCGTTGTGTCCCCCATGTTTCATCTGCCTTGTCTGACCCCAGCCCATCGGAAACCTGTTCCTGGCTGGCCTGCCTGCCTGCTTGCTTACTTGGATCCCGCGCCGAACAGAGCCTCGTGCACGTCGTAGGTGTATTCCAACTCCCCGTGCCAGTAGTTGGTTGTGTCTGCCTTGGAAAACTGCCATGCCTGGTCAAGTGCCTGGACCACCTCGTCGGGGAGCGGGCCCTTCTCCAGGTTGTCGAGGTTGTTCTCCAGCTGCTCCACGTTGGAGATGCCAATGATGATTCCGTCGTTGCCGTTTGTGATGCGCAGCTGGGAGTGGTGGACCATCCATCGCAGCGCCGTCTCGATCATGGTCAGCCCGTGTTTCTCCACGGCCTGCTCAATCACGTTGAGCGCCTTGAAGGCGCTCTCTCTAAAGTAGCGAGTGCGGTAAGTTTTGCCGATTTTTGAATCATCCGAGAAGCGACCGCTCTCTGGCTTGATATCCAGAGACTTGATCTTGCCGGACAGCAGGCCACCCGCGAGTGGGTTGTACACAACGATATCAAGACCATATCTCTTGCAGGCGACAAAAAGTTCCGGCTCCAGAGAGCGGGTGATGCAGTTATACATGCCCTGGTAGACGGTGGGCCGGACCCAGCCGTTGTACTTGCAGGTCAGGACAACCTCTGCCACCTCGTGGGCTGCAAAGTTGCTGATGCCGAACCGCACAAACTTGCCCGCCTTGTGGAGCTTGTTGATGGCCTCGAGTGTCTCTGCAAAGGGAACGGCCCGGTCAGGGCGATGGAGATAGAGCAGCTGTCCGTCGTGTTAGCTGATGCTGGCTCTCCCTCACAATGGCAGACGAAACTCACGTCAATGCAATCAGTGCCCAGCTCCTTCAGACTAGTCTCAACCGACTTAACCACATTCTCAGCCGTGTTGTCGCCTGGTTCGGAAGCATACTTGACCTTGGTGGCCAGGGTGAGGCCTCTCTCCTTCCAGCGAGCCTGACGGGTCCAGCCCTCCTGCTGGCCTCCGACGTATATGCGGGCTGTATCAATCTCGCTGTAGCCTCGGCCCTGGAAGACATCGAGGGCCTTGTTAAAGGTTTCCAGGTCAAAAATGCGTGCGTCGTGCTCTTGGGTGCCGGGCGGTCCAAAGGTCATTAGACCCAGGATGACGCGATGCTTGGGGTTCTGAACGACAAGAGGCATGATGTAGAGTTTGTCGGCACTGCTTTGAATAAAAGTTGCCAAGATATCTCAGATGGGAGATCCTGCCCTGTTTATATCGTCAAGGATGTGAGGCTAAACTCCAGCTCCCATCATCGTGTCCTCATGCAATGGACCTTACCTTTATACACCCCTCCGGCTCCTTTCCGTCCTGATCTCGGCCCCACTTCCACCTGCGAGACCGGGCGGGGTATCCATCCGGTGAGGACGGCCATGGCTTCCGAGCTGGATGGTTAGTCTGGGTAGCTACCATGTCGATTCGATTTGTCAGATTCAAACATTGATAGCTCGTCTTAAGTCTGAAAGAAGAAGGTTAACAGAGCCATGCTGTATCATGACGTAGTTTCGTGTAGGGACTGCGGTGGTAGATCTTGGATGCATCTTCAATTTGTGAATAGCGTTGAAGTTGAAGGTCAAGCCCAGGAATGTTAGTAACTGATTTATTAGATAATTCCTAGTGTAGAACAGGGGTTTTGTTTCACAACATCCATTGTCATCAAAGTGAGGTAGATAAGTTTCTACTTACACCTTGATATTCGTTCGATTGGTTCAGTCAAGTCGCCAACAGCCTGCCAAAACAAGTTCTTCCATAGACAAGTGCATCAATTAATCAATTTCTAGTCTACTAAGAGTACCAAGTCCGAAAAAAAAACACTAATACTCAAGATCCAATTGTGAGCAACCATGAAGTCTTGACGATCCACAACAGCGGGTAAAAGCCGATCGGGTGAATCTCGGCCAAGGGATATTCCGCACCTCAACCTCCAAATTCTGAGCATCGCGATTGGATTTTGAGCTCCCGGATTGCCGTGTCGAGCTTCCTGTCGCTGCCATTCGTATAATGCGCCACCTCAAACATGCTTTTGTAAGGACAGAGTCCCATCCTCCCCATACCGGCAGTTGGCTAATTCCGTCAGATCCGCCATCTCATAGACTAATCCATCATGAGGGCACAATTGGCCCGCCATGCTCGACGGGTCCTTGTCCAGCACGCTCGATCCCCGTCCTGCGCAGTCTACGCAGCTCCCTCGCACCGAAGATACCCGCCCAGGACAATAAACCACGACCCCCAGCGTCGACTCTTCTTTGACGGCCTGTTCCAGAAAGCACCTCGAGAAATCCGCCAACCCGAATTCGAGCCAGGATGGGTCAAGATCATGGTCTGGCGGAGTCGCATGCTCGACAACTTGCGCCCTCCGACGGTAGAAGAGCTCATCCAAGCCTGGAGGGCCTTCTTTGATGGGAAGATGCATAGTCAGATGCCATTGAACGCTACCCAGGCCCTGCAATGCCACCGACTTTTCAACTATCTGGTGAACGAGCGCCCAAAAATCATCGGAGATCAACCGAAAGTAGGACCAAACGACGTCTACAAGGCCTGGGACGCTCTATTGTCTTCAAGGCCGAGCGAAAAGACTCCAGCACATCTGGATTTCCTCAGAGAAACATGGAGCGCGCTTGTTGCAAACAAGCTGCATGACGAACCCTGGACGCCCACTGCCAAGAAAATAACCTCGTATATCATGTTATTATGCGCCTTTGGGGACACAAAGGAGGCGCTTGCCATGCTATACGCCAATTGGGAAGAGCTCTCAGTCTTCTTCAAGCGCCGGAAAACGAACCCCTTGTTGGCCGTGGCAAAAGCCTTGGCCCAGGATGGCAACGAACAAGCCCTCACCGAACTAGTTGATCACGCTGAAAAGACGGGCAATTATTTCGACAAGCATCTTCAAATCACATTGGTCGGGTTCTATGCCAACAGAAACCAAATCGCTGAGACAAAGTATTGGTTCGAGAAGCCAATCACCTCCGAAACACGCCATGGGGCTATTATCCCCTTGATAGCTGCTTTTGCTGCCCGCAACAACCTACAAGATTGGGCGGTGCCCTACTTCCTACAACTGGGAGATGAACTTGGCAACTACGACAGGTTTACCTGGGACAACTTGTTGCAATCAGTCCTCTTAGTTGGGAAGGGCTTGAAGGAGGTGGACAGGATGATAACCCACGAGGAAACCTCTGGAGAATTTCGGCGCACGACCATAAGCACCATCAATACCTTACTCAAGGTTGCTGTTGACATGAAGGACTCGCTGTTGGCAGAAGACATACTCGTCCTCGCCGCAGAGAAAGGTTTCCAGCTCGATGGCGCTTCTCATCTTTTACTGATGGAGCTGCGCCTAGACGCGGGTTATTTGCCAGGGGCCCACGCCGCGTACAAGAAAGTGGTGCACCTTGAGCCCTGGCATGAGATTCCTGAACGTTGGTGGAAGTTTACCCAACTCGTCAACCGGTATCTCGTCACCATCTCCTCCCCGTCGCATACCCCGGATTTCAAGGCCATTGGCGAAGTCCTCGAGCATGTAGAGGAACACCGATTGTTTCTCGACCCTGAGACGACGGCTTCGGTCTGCATCAAGTTATTGGAGAACGAGCAGTACTTTGACGTGATGGACCTGTTGTCCGTCCACGCATTCCACTACAGCGCCGCAGGACGAGAGCTTATCCAGGAGGCTTTTGTCAAGTTTTGTCAGAGCCCCGAGACGAGTACCTCGCGGGCATGGTCAGCGTACCAGCTTCTGAGGCAGTACTTCCAGGATCTCACCCTCGAGCACCGAGAGAAGCTGATGGAAATCTTCTTCCACCAGCGAAAGCGTCCAGACATGGCAGCCTACGTCTTTGGCCATATGCGCCAGCATCGAAATAGCGAATATCACCCCACGCGCTCTACATATATTGCCTGCTTCGAGGGCTTCAGCCGCTACCCAGACGCCGAGTCCCTGAACCTGGTCCACAACATGCTGAAGATGGACACATCCATACAGCCAAGCACGAAGCTGTACACTTCCCTCATACTAGCCCACGCGGCCTGCGATAAACACTCTCAGGCATGGGATTACTGGCATTCAATCGTCGCCTCGCGAGAGGGCCCGTCCTATGCCAGCCTGGAAGCGATATTCTGGGCTCTAGAACACACCCCGCGAGGCTCACCAAAGGCACAAGGCATCATGAAGCGGATGGAAAAGATGGACGTGGAGATTACGCCCCCGGTGTACAACTCCTACATCGGTGCTATCGCGGCCAGCGGCGAGATGCAGCAGGTCAAGGATACCATCATGCGGATGAAGGCGGCGACAGGGGCAGAACCAGACGCAATGACGTGAGTTTCAACATTGACAACCACTGAAGATGTGACTCGACTGACACGAAATAGGCTGGGTATAGCTTTCAACGCTCTCCCAGGGCAGACACTGCAGTCGGATTTCCGGACTTGGGCCTTGGTGCGGTACCCAGAGAGATGGGTAGAGTTGGAGTCCAAGGGCAAGCGATTGGACGAGAACTCGTTGTGTAAATTCAAGCTGGACAGGGTATTGAAGGCTTGAGGTGTACAAAAAAGGGAATGTTTCAAAAAAGGGACGATTTTTGGATGTAGACAATTGTATCAATATGTTACATGTAGAGGTCGAGGCTGTTATACACATGACCACAAAATAATGATCATGACACCATCCCCATCCAACATCAGAACGCCAGCAGGCCAGTAGGCCATGCCCATCATAAGCTGACTTTTCTACTTAATGGCGGCCGAAGAATTGCTCGCGCAGCATCTCGGGGTGGACGTGCACACTGGGGTAGATGCCCATGCCCTGGACCCGGCGGACCATCTTGGCCACCTTGCGCTGGTTGACGGGTCGGAGACGGGTGAGCTTGGAGTGGTTGATCATTCCGGAGCTAGACGTGAAGTGCTCAATGAGGGCAAAGTTCTAGAAACAGGGTCAATCACCTATCCTCATCAGGTCCATAGACAACACACGTACCTTGTACATGTCGAGAGGGTTGATGCCGAGGGCGTCAATCACATCATTGTTCCGCACCGACCTCTTCCTCCACTTTTGCATCTCAACAGGGCTCAGATCGTGCGGCGAGTAGACGTCTCCGGCCTCCCACCGTCGAGGCATCTGCTTGAGGAAGTCGTTGGACATCTTTTGGTTCCTCAGGAACTCCATCTGCGCCGTCTTCTCGCGCACATACGCCTGCGACCGCGTCTTGAACCGGTCCAGCAGCCTCGTGGCCGCATCTCCGCGCTGCACACGCTGTGGTCGCTCACCGCCGGGGGTGGTGCTGCTGTTGTTGAGGTTGGCGAGACGGTTAGTGTGAGCTCCGGCGGGGGTCGGCTCGCGGGGAGGGAGAGCGGCGGGAGCAGTGGAGGAGAATGGTCGGAGGAGGGTTCGCGCAATGGCGGAGGATGTGGATGGCGTTGGTAGTCGGGGAGGCATGGTGGGCGATCGAATTGGCGGAATCGACGATGGGCGTGGATTTTTGGTGATGCCCTGTCGTTGGAGGTTTGGGAGGTTTTTCGAGAGGTTCGGACCATGCCGGCGGAGGAATTCCGCTGTCTGGGGGGCGGCCCCACTAAGATTTTATCGTTTTCAAACTCTATCCTTGAATTTCTACTACAAGACGAACATCAATAGTGTCAATTCCTCAGCCAACGACGGCGACTGCGAAAGAGTACAAATAACCGAGAAGATCGAGTTGTAAGCTGGTTGCGACACCAGACCTGCCCTCGCCATGGTCCGAAAACTCAAGCATCACGAGCAAAAGCTCCTGCGCAAGACCGACTTCATCACATACAAGTCGGACAATGGCCACCGCGACAAGGCAGTCATTCGACGGTACATGATCCAGAAGCCCGAGGACTACCACAAGTACAACCGTCTCTGCGGAGTGAGTCCACTCAAAAGCTATATCGCCCCGAACCAAGTACTAACCTTCCCAAGTCTCTACGACAGCTCGCGCACCGCCTCTCCCTCCTGCCCCCCGAGAACCCCACGCGGCGCAAACACGAAGAGCTCCTCCTCAACAAGCTCTACGACATGGGAATCCTCTCGTCGGCGTCCAAGCTCTCGGCCGTGGAGCACAACGTGACGGTCAGCGCCTTTGCGCGGCGGCGGCTGCCCGTGCTCATGACGAGGCTGCGCATGGCCGAGACGGTGCAGGCGGCGACCAAGATGATCGAGCAGGGCCACGTTCGCGTGGGGACCGAGACGGTGACGGACCCGGCGTACCTGGTGACGAGGGGCATGGAGGACTTTGTGACGTGGACGGTGGGAAGCAAGATTAAGAGGAATATCATGAAGTATCGGGATCAGCTGGATGATTTTGAGCTTTTGTGATTTGGGGGATTCGAGGGATGTGAATTGGGCTCGAGGAGTTGCGGTGCTTGATTTCTTGGGATGGGCGGACGAGTTCTCAACATGAGAGAGGTTCAGTGGTTGGACGATTGACTTGGTTAGGATGAGGAAGATATTGACACGCAAAATTCGGATGCCAATTTGAGCATGGAAATGGCAATGGCTGTGAACCAGGCAGAACATGACACTCTATCGAGCAGCAAAGATTAAGTGGTATGTGTATTGCTACAATGTTGTAGACACTTGCATGACTCTTATAGATCATCCTACCTCTAGCCGTAATAGATATGTATCTTCAAGACTAGCGGTTCTAGAGAGGAGGACCTTGCACCCCTGCTTACATCTAGACAAGGCTGTGAAAGAAGCCGCCAGGCTGATCACAGCATAACGTACCTCAGAGCCTTCCCATCGCATCAATTCAAAACAATCCACCCAAGAGACTGATCTACGATTACCACACACTTGCCGCTCAACCATATCAGCGCCATGTCGGAAGTCGTCCGTCTCATTTCACTTGCTGAGCGGGTTACGCCAGTCATCGCCAGATCAAAGGACTGCGTTTTAGTCCCGAGCTTTCATTCTCAGCAAGCCGAGAGGATCAAAGGAACGCAGGATAAGCTCAAGGATTTATTTGGGAAGAAGCAGGAGCACAGGGCAACGAATGCGGGCCTCGAAACCATCAGAACTAGGATTCTTGAAGCCATCAATGAAGATATCAACAAGCGTCCACATGCCCACGGCAGTCCTGCCAACTTATCTCATGGTTTCCCTCACTAACATGTGCAATTAGAAGCCATTGCTCTGCGAGACCATGGGGCCCTCTCGCAAGAAGCTCTACCAGACCAGCTACTGAACCTCCAGCCAATTGCGCGACCCAGCAGAGCCGGTTGAGCTCTGCTCGAGCTGTCTAGCTGGGTAGTTTAAATGCGTGCATTCTTCTCTCGTCGGCAGAGTTATGCCAGATACATGATCTATCCGAGGCCCTACTACGGCCACTAGTTCCGGTTGACGGGGAGATAAAGAGAAGGAGACAGATATGCGAGCGGACGCGAAGTCGCTGAGAAACTGCGAGGACGATTAACTGATAGGTCAGCCCGTCGGTTTGCTTATTGGCGGTCACCTCAGGGAGGTGGCCAGCAGTCACCAATAGAACGTCGCTAAAACGTGACAACTGGCCCATGCCTGTGCTAAGATACAGAAAAAGATTCTTACACCATCACATTGCGGGCACTAGAAGTTTATCTCCAGCCAGACTCTTGTCTTCCATCTAAGGATGGCGGCTACTATTATAGATTTGATTTCAAGCACAGTCACTACTCTCGAGACTACCACACATCACTACAATATTATCAAAGATGACAAGAGTCTCCAAGAGGCTTTCCACGAAGCGGGTCAAGGGCTGCTTCTTCTCAGGCAGGCTCTCCAAACTACCCAACCTCAACTAGGTGGACATAGCCTAGCAGGAGATACCAAAGGCACTATAGACTTGCTAAAGGAGTGCAACACTAAAGCAGAGCTATCCAAGAGCATATTCAGCGCCGTCGCCCAAGCACCAGAGACTTCGAGGTTCGAGCGTTACAAAGAGGCCATACAACAACAACAGGACGAAGGAAAGACGGTAGAGTTTTTGGTGATCGGAATGATGAAGGACGTATGTACCTTGGCTGCGATTATAGGAGGAATGGAAGACCAAGTCAACGGAATGCGCGGTGCCATCCAGAAGCTGTCAGGGATGGAGACGTCCGCGCCAAGAAAGAGGTTACGCGACACTTTTACCCTCCACAACTCTCGCGACCCGCGAGTCTCAGACCGAACCATCGGCCAGCACATCGGCCAAAGGCACCTGCTATCCACCACAGTGGGGTCCTGGTCTCCGCATCGATTCTTCGTCCGGAGCGACATGGATATACCCCTCAACTCGGGCACCATTGATCGGAACCAGACGCCGCTGGCGCGGGCCGCTGAGGAAGGGGATGAGGCCTCCATGCGGCGGCACCTCGACTGGGGCGCCTATATCGAGTCGGCAGATGGGATATGGGGCCAGATGCCGCTGGCGCAAGCCGCTGAGAAGGGGCATGAGGTCGTTGTGCGCCTACTCCTCGACCGAGGTGCCAATATCGAAGCACTAGATAAGGGGAGCCAAACGCCGCTATGGCAGGCTGCTAAGAGCGGGCATGAATCCATCGTGCGACTACTTCTCGATCGAGGCGCCCATATCGAGGCAGCAGATGGGATATGCGGCCAGACGCCGCTGGCGCAAGCCGCTGAGAAGGGGCATGAGGTCGTTGTGCGCCTACTCCTTGACCGAGGTGCCAATATCGAAGCGCCAGATAGGGGAGGCTATACGCCGCTATGGCGGGCTGCTAGGAGCGGGGATAGATCCATGGTGCGACTACTTCTCGATCAGGGCGCCTATATAGAGGCACAAGACAAAAGTAATCAGACGCCGCTATGGCAGGCCGCTGCAGAAGGGTATGAGGATATTGTGCAGCTGCTTCTCGATAAAGGCGCCTATATAGAGGCACAAGATAAGAGGGGCCAGACGCCGCTGGCGCGAGCCGCTGAGGATAAGAATAAGGCCGTCGTGCGACTACTCCTTGACCGAGGTGCTAATATCGAAGCGCCAGATAAGGGAGGCTATACGCCGCTATGGCGGGCTGCTAAGAGCAGGGATGGATCCATGGTGCGACTACTTCTCGATCGGGGCGCCTATACAGAGGCACAAGACGAAAGTGGTCGGACGCTGCTATGGTGGGCCGCTGCAAAAGGGTATGAGGCTATCGTGCAGCTGCTTCTCGACAAAGGCGCCTATATAGAGGCACAAGATAAGAGGGGCCAGACGCCGCGAGCGCGAGCCGCTGAGAACGGGCATAAGGCCGTCGTGCGACTGCTTCTCGACAAGCTTGGAACAGGCGTGAACGATTTGCAATTGGTGCTTCACGACACTAATGCCTCTCCCTCCCTCTTTGACCAGTGGCGGATGAACATCGAGGAACGGCTAGGGTATGGTGTGATTGATTGGTACCCACTGCCACCGATTAAACGTTTACCATCACTCTATCCAGCTGAGTTAACTTGGACGGTAAGTTCCCACGAGCTCAGAAGGTTATCTACATTCTCCTAACAATTCCACACAAGTATGGAAGCACAAAATTATCAATACTTCTCGACAAAGACGAGACAGAACGTTGCAAAGGCAAAGTACGAGAAGCAACCAACAGCCAAGACGGCCTACCATTACCTGCAAGCACCCGACAGCCTTTCCAGACACCAAGTTGGTCAAGTCCATCGAAATCAATCAAATCCGGGATTCCATGGAGAGCTCGTGAAGAACCAGAGAAGCAGGAGGAAGAGGAGCCGCGTGCGCCAGGGGATCCACAGCCAATGCCCTCTACCACGGCCAAGTCGTGGGAGGAGTCTTTTCTTTGTGTCAATAGGTCCTGGGGGGCGGCGGAAGAGACGAGAGTCGGCACGATAGCCATGTCGGAGCTAGCTGACGATTATGAGTTCTATGTACAGGCCAAGAAGACACTGCGGGATGCCCGAAGAGGATGGTTGCATCTAGTTTCGTGGAAGTCATACAGCAAGGTTGAGTTTTCACAGGTACGGTACTTTTTTTCCCTCTAGTCAGACTATGACAAGACCACCCCCACCTCTTTCGAGAGAGACCGTCTGATTCAGGTTCTACATCTTCAGTTCTTCTTTCTCTTCGACGGCAACGACCGCGTTCACGCAGCACCATGCGCGGCATCTACGTGTACTGGTTACAACTACTGCCGCCGCCGATATGTACCCGACCTGGATATCCACATGCGAATAGTTGGCAGGACGATCCTAGCAGGTCTCCAGCAACCGTCTCTCGGCCGTGGACAGAGAAGCGTTCTCGATGGCATCCCAAAGCGAGACGCCCCGCCAACGCTGAAGCAGGAAGCGCACAAGTCTGGATACGCGTTCCACGTCAAGCATGGTCTATGCATGTTGCGTATACTGTATTGGGTTCATGGAATCGTGGCATTTGGCATTGCATTCGTTCCATTTTGGCTGGGGTCCATTAATAATTTGGACCTGCAGAACGCCTTTGCACCCGTATCATTCCTGGCTACGATGATCACTCTCTGGCTAGCCATCGCCGCTTTGACGCATGCGTCATAACCGACATAAAACCAGATCCATAATATGCAAGGTCTCGACACCAAAGCGTCCGAACCTGATCAGAAAGCTCCGAACTGGCACCACAAAGTGGGTAACAGAAGCGGCGATGGCCCTCTCCGGCTCGGTCCTCCAATGTGAGTCCTGGCGGCCGGCCGAGGGAATAAACACCGGCGTTCCGACCATATACCAGGCCAGTAGCTTACAGGTGCTCAGGGTATAGATCAATCTTGTCACATTTGCGTGACAGAAGCACATAGGGCCCCGCATCCTCAGGCAAATCTGGCGAGGTTTGGCGGTCCATCGACGCAAGTGGTGGAAGCCCGGCCCCGATATTCGAGCCGAAGAGCGCCAAGACAACCCGGGGAGAAGAAGATGGCATGGGAAGGCCAAGGTTGGGCTATGGCGGATTTGATATCAACGCTCGTCTCTATTATCAAGCATCTTCAGTTCAGCTCTATGAATTTCTGATGATTCTCCTGCCAACTTTCTACTTCAACACTGACCTTGAGAAGCCCCACGTGAGTGAAGCCCTAATTGCATCTTGGACACGGCCAAGTCTTGAAAGTCTCAGAGATCGCCATCTGTGGTTCTCCTTTCGATAGCCTGTTGCCCCATGTCACTCTACGAGCTTTGGGGCTTACTATGGGATAACGCCTCTTTGGGGGCAGAATAAGGCAAAATGCCTTGCCTCTGGATTCCGATAGCAGTCCATCAGCCCGCGTTTGGATCTATTAGTAGGTATCAGCTGTGAGATAGCTGGCATAAGACATAAGATTATCTTCAGTAAGTGGCACGCATTCAAGGTGCTGCCAATCCACGGCAGGACACGCCATAACCGCGCTGGTCTCGTTCATTACATCTAGGTTTTAAAATGCAAATATTAGTTCGAGATGAAGCGCTCATCCCCAAGGTCGCGCAATAAGTGTAGCAGCTCACCTCAGGCATCAACCATGGGCTACCGCCCCACGGGCAGTCTCGCCGGAGCTCAGCACACATTTTCCTCGGGCTCTGTCCGTCCTGCTCTGATTGGGTCCATGATCCTCATGGCTGAACACCAGCCTTATCACGGCTTCGGTGGCAACGGCCATCTGTATTCTTGTCTTGACCATTACTAAAACGGGGCTCACGGGAAAGAACGTACTCGCTGCCACTGCTACATATGCCGGGGTGCTAGTTGTCCTTGTCGGCACAAGCATTCAGGGATGACCTACAGAGCTTCCTTTCAACTGAAACCGACAGTTGGTGCTCACTCCAAGGCAGTCGGGAGTCATGATTTACTCTATCAGACATGGTGAGGTGTACGTTGATCAGTAATGCCTATGGAAGTTTCATCTTTGATCAGTCCTAAAAGTGGAACTTGCTGCGGCCCTCAGAGGGAACAGTATTCAAGTCCGGAGAAGGTTAACCGACTCGAGCAACTCAGTCCCGCACCCCTCGGCAACCAACTCAATCTGGAAGCCATTGGCACTCAGTCTCCTCGGTATCGCTTAAACAAATGCGGTCTATTTCATTTCTAAAGTCATGCATTGGGCCATCCCCATCTACGCCAAGAAGCCCTTGACTTAGATCACTTTCGGCCATCTTAATCATGTAGTCCAGCCTAGCATTTTCCGATGGGGGGATCTGCTTTGATCTACCTCGAGAACTTGCAATACTATAAATACTACCTTGATTACATTCCCAAGTCGAGTCCAGTCGTAGCCGGTACAAGTCTTAGTCTATCACCGTAAACATGGTCGTCACAAAAGCAACTCCCGAATACACCCCCCTAGATCCCACCTTCAAGCCCCTCCCAAGAAACGGCCACCTAAGCGACCTCGACCCCGAATTCGCCCAGGCCAAAGAATCCATAGACCAGCTCCTCGACCAGTGGTGGGACCCTTCCCACTCCCTCCAAGACTTCCGCGCCCTATGGCAGATCAACCAAGCCGCGCCAAAGGGATGTCCCACAGAGGGCGAGGACGTCTTGACAGAGACGCGGCAGATTCCCATGCGTGACGGCGCTCTCGTCGAGGTCAAGGTGTACAAGCCCAAAGACAAGAAGCCAAACTCGGCTCTCGTGGTGCGGTTCCACGGGGGTGGCTGGGTTGTCGGCGGGCACTGCACCGAGCATTCGGAGAATCTTGTGGTTGCTGGAAAGACAAACTCGGTTGTGGTGAGTGTGGACTATAGAATGTGAGTCTACTGAGAGCCAGACGTTTACGGAGACTGACGGTTCAAAGGGCGCCCGAGTTTCGGTTCCCGTACGCGGTCGACGATTGCTTTGATGGGTTGAAATGGGTTTGTACTTTTCAAAATCTACGATATTTTCATCACAGTAACCGTCTATCTAGTCAAAAGCAAATGCCGCCTCCCTTGGCGTAGACCCCGAGAAGACGATTCTCATAGGAGGAAGCGCAGGAGCTAACCTGGTTCGTGTCTTCACTTTTATTCTCGTTAGCTCTTAAGCTGACAAGAGTCCCTCAGGCAGCTGTCGTCGCTCTCATGGCCCGTGACGCAGGCATCTCCATTGTCTCTCAGATACTCTGCTTCCCTGTGACGTGCCACCCCAAATTCCAGCCCACGGACAAGTACGAGCTGGGCAGTTACAGACAGAACTACAACGCCACGGTAGTAAACGCCGTACGGATGGAGTGGTTTCTGGACCAGTACATGCCCGAGCCCACTCCGGACTGGCGCTTCTCTCCTCTTCTGGCACCGTCTCTCAAGGGGCTTCCCCCTGCTTGTGAGTAGCCTTCTCCTCCACATGCTGTAAATTCAATGGATGCTGATAAAGACTGGATAGTGGTCCTCGTGGCTGGATACGACATGCTGAGGGACGAAGGGATCGCATACGCCGAGAGGCTCAGGGAAGAAGGCGTAGAGGCGGATTTACACACATATCAGGGGTTGCCGCACTGTTTCCCGATGCTGCCCACGCATCCCAAGACAGTTGACTATTACGACCAGATTGTTGGACATATTCAACGGTTCACGAGCTAGTATCTAGAGGGGCCAAGCCAGAGACTCTTTACAGACAGACAGTCGGGCAACATGTTGTTGGTGCGAATGTTCACTCTCTATACAAGCCATCGTTATCATATCGAATAGCCCTTGCGTGTGGTGAAATCGGAGAATAAAATGATACACAAACAAAAATAGTGTCCAACCCCGGCCCCACTCGGCCCCCGTCTCCGGTGGCGGCGGAGGACTTACAAATGACCCCGACTGTGCATGAAGTCGTATCAAAGCAACCAAAGTTTCTTCCTCTTTATTTTCCTCTCTCACACCACACCACACCACACCACCTATCATTTCTGACAGGCACCTCCGACTCTTCAACCTCCGCCCGTCCTCGGGGGCCCCTTTCAACAACCATGGCCGCCATCCTCTCCACCCTCAAGGAGCTGTTCGACCACCTCGTCGGCCCCTACCTCTTCATGGGCATATCCCTGCGCTTCCTCCCCGGCACAGTCCTCGGCCTCCTCTCCAGCAGGGACTTTCGCACCCTGCTCTCCCCGTCGGCCTTTAAAGAAGTCTGGTTCGGCAACTTCTGGGCCCATGTCGGCCCCCAGGTTAAAGTCAACGCCGAGAAGCGCGTCATTCCCCTCCTTGAGGGCCGCGTGCGCAACGGCCAGCCTGGAGACGAAGTCGTTGGCGAGCCCATCAGCGGCGTCGTCATTGAGATTGGCGCCGGGACTGGCATGTGGGCGGATGTGTTTGCAAAGGTCGGCGGCGGTATTGGAGAGGCCGATGACGGGGATGTGAGACGTCGGAAGACCGCGAATGGATTGACTCGTGTGTATGGCATTGAGCCCAACCTTCAATCGGCTGCGGCTCTCCAACGGCGGGTGAAACAAGTTGGACTCGAGGGTGTCTATGAGGTTGTCCCCGTGGGCATCGAGTCTATCAACGACCCGACTGCGTGGAATGGCCGTATCGAGCCCGGAAGCGTCGACTGCATCGTGTCCATCTTATGTCTGTGCAGCATTCCCGAGCCGGAAAAGAACATCAGGTTGCTCTACGACAGCCTCAAGAAGGGTGGTCGATGGTACGCCTACGAGCACGTCCGGGTCGAGCGCGGCGGGTTCCTGTTGCGCGCCTATCAATGTGAGTCGTCAATATTCTCGCCAGGAGCAGATGCTAATGCCATGTTGATAGGGTTCACCAACCTTGTCTGGTCACAAGTCATGGGATCCTGTCGTATTTGCCGGACTACAGGCAAGACATTAAGAGAGGCTGGCCCGTGGGAAAAGATTGACCTAGCACAGCCCGTGGACGAACCAAGGTTCCAGTTGCTTCCTCACGTTCTGGGGACCTTGACCAAGTAAGCAGAAGTTGAAACTTGTCCATATCAACACCAAAGGCAAATAAAAGAACAAAGTACAATCATCGCAGTATTCATTGGGTATCGATATCCAAACGCCAGCGCCTATCAAAGCTCGTCGTCGTCGTCATCGTCCGAAAGAAAGATCGAGGTTCTCTTACTAGAGCCTTCCATCTTGATCTTCTTCTCGTCAATTTCCTTGCTGTCCAGAGTTTCCGTCTTCACTCCCTCCTTTTTCAAGTTCACATTATCCTTGGTGTCATCAGTTTTGATGTCCTCAGTTTTGACCTCCTTCTTCACTCTTTCTTTAGTCTCGGCCTCCCCCACCTTGGTCTCGGCCTTCACAGTCTCTTCCTTGACGATCCCTTCGCGGATCAACTTGGCCACTCTTCTCTTGTAAAACGTGTCCAAGCAGTTCCTCCTCGCCTCTTGTGTCCAGCTCTCTACCACGAGGGCGAATTCTGTCGCATTTGCAAATCCAAACTCTCTTGCCATCTCGCAGAAATGCCGCAACATGACGTCCGTTGGAGGATTATAGAGGCTATGCAAGCCGTCACCGCAGTCGTCATCACTGTCCGCAAACAGAGCATTCTGGCCTTCGACATCGCCCTCCGCATATGAAGTCATGGCCGCCCGTCGTGAGAGCTGTTCCTCCACTTTGGACGATCCAACCACCTCCGAGTTGTCATGTGTGTATTCAACGCCTGCCGAAGTGAGGATAGCTTGAATAGCATCGCTTTTGGGCACCTTGGCCTTCTTGGACTCGAGCATCTTCTGCTGGTTTTCAGACGTGAGCAGCGCAGCCAGCTGGCTCATACCACCATCGTCACCATCTGCTTCCTCGCTCTTGACCATACCAAGTGCCTCCTCATCCTTGGCCACCTTCTCCATGTCAACATCCGCCAGGTTCACGCCAGCCTTGGCCTCGGCAATATTGGTCTTGTTCACAATGTCTTGAAGCAGACCACTGTCGTTGTGATATGTGAAGATGTTTCCGAGTCCAAAGATTTCCCCCTTTCGCTCCGTGTCCTGCTGGACACCTTTGAAATAGCGACGCTCGGACGAGGCAGTGTAGCCAATGTTGGCTTGCTGTTGCTTGTAGATCTGACGCGCGTAGACAATCTCCTCCACTGTCCCCAGGGAAATGAGTCGAAAGACCTCAACATCACGAGTCTGGCCAATGCGGTAGGCTCGGTCCTGGGCTTGAAGATCGTAGGAAGGGTTCCAGTGAGGGTCAACAATCACAACCTTGTTCGCCGAAGTGATGTTGAGCCCTACACCTCCAGCCTTGGTCGAGATGAGAAACACAAACTGAGTCGGGTCCGAGTTGAACGTATCAACAACCTCCTGACGCTGTTCGTAGCTCAATGACCCATCCAGATAGCTGACAGTGTAACTCGTATTGGTGAAGAGGTGTTGCAGAATGCGAAGGAGTCGCACGCTGTGAGAAAAGACAAGAACCTTGTCGCCGTTGCTATGCCAAAACTTGAGCAACTTCTTCAACACCTTCCATTTGCCACAGAACTCGGGATTGACCAGATTCTTAATCCGGTCACGGTTGTCGTAAAGGTACTTCCAAGTCTCAGGCATGCAAGTCCGAAGCGTTCCAAGCTCCGAATCATGCTTGCTTTCAACATCGGTTGTATTAGGGACAAGAAGGGTGAGGTGGTTCGCCAACTTTTGCAGTACAATCATGCTGGGAAAGACAATGTTCTGCCAACGTACGCCACTAGATAGAGTCCGGTTGCAGCACCATCCTTTCTTGGCCTTCCCACAGCAAGGCTCGGAGAGTGTGCGAAGGGCCTCGACATCGGCGCTGTTCACAAAGTTCTCATACGCATCCCGCTGAAGGTCTGTTAGAGGACAAAAGACCACTCGGTCCGTCTTCTTGGGAAGCTGCTTCGCTATGAGTGTCTTCATCCGCCGCAGGAAGAACTGTGGCAGGAGATTGTGAGCCAGTTTGTCGGCTGTATTTCTCGCAAGGCTGAGCTGAGCTACAGTTGCGTCGTGAGATTGTCCGACAGTTAATGGTTTGGTGACAGTGTCTCTCCATTCTTTGATGGTCCCGAAATGCCCAGGATTTGTCCAGTCCAGTAACGTCCAGAGTTCTTCGTACCGGTTTTGGATTGCTGTTCCAGTAAGGCCAATGCGACAAAGTGCATTGATCTCATTCAGCGCTTTGGTGGTTTCCGAATATCTGTCTTTTAGCCGATGACATTCATCAGCAATGACAGCGTCCCATTTAACCATGTTGATAGAACTCCGGCTGTTCTTGTATGTGTCATAAGTGGTGATCATGATCTCCAGTCGGCCAGCACGAGCAGTGCTTAAGACGTCCTCCTTGTTGGTTCCGTGAAAAAGATCAATATGCCACCAACCCCAGCGATTCAGCTCATTCTTCCAGTTCATGATGAGGGACCCCGGGCAGACAACCAAGATCCTTGGGTACCATCGATCTCCATACTGACGTATCTGCCGCATGCGCTTGGCATCTCGCTCGTCGCCAGTCTTGCCGAAAGCAACGGCCAAAAAGGCAGCCACTTGGACCGTTTTTCCGAGGCCCATGTCGTCGCCCAGGATGCCACCCCCTTGGTAGACAAACTTCCGGTGGAGGAACTTGACGCCATCGACCTGGTAGTCTCGAAGGTACTGCGCGATTGATGCCGGGATGAGGCCTGCTGATTCGGGCAAGTCTATATCCTTGTAGGGTCGCGAAGGCTTGATGCCGCTATTTTCGCCAAACTTAGGCCGCTCTTCCAGTTCCCTTAGCCGGCTGCTTTCTTCAAAGTGTATGCCTGAGTAGTCTGGAGGCAACATGAGGGCAGCATCATGGTAGAGTCTCTTGTTGGCGTCGAATTGTCGTCGTCGCTCGAGCAGATACTCAGGTAAGCCTGCGAGCTCGAGGTCGTCTTTCTCGTCATGGTTGTTCCCATGTACGTCATCTCCTCTTTTCCTGCCTGTTGATTTTCGTTTCCCTTTTCTCTTCTTCGGTTTCGCAGGCAAATCATCCTCGTCGTCGGTCCACTTGACTTTCTCTTCAATCTCGACATCGTGTTTCCTTTTTTGTGCAAGCTTGTTAACAGACGAACGATTATCCCCAGACTCAGACGCCGTATCACCGTCATCTATAATCTCAATGACTTCTGGTCTTGCTGGGGGCATGGCTGAGAAAGCTGTGGCGAGTTGAACGTGAGAGAGGTGCTCATTCACGCGTGGCGACGCGTTAGGCAGGTGTAGGTAATGAACGAAAGCACGTGATCTGGCTTACACAGAAGTCAGCTTCACAAGCTGGGGCTCACCTCACCACCAGGCACTCTGTGGATCCATTCTCGTCCTTCATTCCACCATAGCCTACTTTAGGCAATCACTTAAGATTTTTAAGCATGCAAAGCAGCCCTAACCTTGACTTGCATTTTCCTCTGCCGTCAGATGACTCCGAATATCAAGGAAACGTCTAAATCAGCTCCACATTTCACTGTCGAGATTCAGCTCCACTCCGCACAGACACATGACAGTTGAGTGCACAGCCACACCGAAATACCCGGGTCGTCCAACAAATCCAAACTCGGTAGTTGGTGACTGGCGGTGATGTCAGCACCTTGTCTCAAAAAGTTCCTAAAGTCAACTATTAGCATGATGAAAACGGCAAGAAAACCAGTTCAGCTGAAACATGGCCCTGGGATAGTTAGTGCTCCATTGCCCCGGATTTGATATGAAGTGGCCTCATTATCGTGCAAACTCGCTGTATAGTGTGTGCCCCAGGTGTGCCGTTCGGAGAAGCCAATCGAAAATATCATACCAGGGTCCGCACTTCCCTCTTCATCTGCCGGCGCTTGCGCGACGGGGCATCATGAGCATCAATGCAGCCTCACTCAAACAAGTCAAACGCAAGCAACCATCGTCTTGTCAGGGTGGAACGAAAATGTTGGATTGACGGGTATCGAATTAATTACTAAAAAGCCCAGCGCGTCGTTGCCTTCAGAGCCAATCCAACATGCGCCTCCATGTCGCAAACAAAGGAAAGGGAGAATAAAGAGGTTGAAAACATCCAGGAGTCTCTGTCGTGAAAATCGGCACCCAGCGCCAGGCGTGGATCACCGGCGTAAAGCATCAAAGCGAAGAGAAATTTGGCACCTCATCACGGCGCTCTCGGCGACAGCATGCGCCCAGCCCGTGGCCGGCATCCTCGGCAGCCATTGGTGTCTTGGCCGTCAGACAATGCACCCCGTGGTCCATGGCAATCTGCGGTGGCTGACGAGCTGTCGACGGGGGTAGAGCGGGGCGGACAAAGCTACCCAGAGCTCATCGGGGGCGCTGCGGCCCCGAGAGCGAGGCGTGAGGCGCTTTAATACTTCAGAATGATGTACAGAGCGTGGATGATACCGGGGATGTAACCTGAATAGGAGGGGTCAGTCAACTACGTCGAGAACAGAACAAGCCGGGGGAGGGCGTTCAATAGTAGAGACGCTTCGGAGGAGCCGGATGCGACAACTGAGGAGACAAGAGAAACTTACCCAGAATGGTGAGGAGAATGTTGATGAGGAAGTCGGCTCCGCAGCCACGCTCGAGGAAGACACCGACGGGAGGGAGGATGATGGCAAGGAGAATCTTGCAGATGTCGCTGTTGTGAGTGTTAGTATACTATCTCTCTCCTCGCTTCATTCGCCTTGCAGCGACTTGAAGGTTCAAGTTGGGTGCATCATCGTATTATCGCGACAGCCTAGCTGCGGAACTCTCGGGATGACGTCGTCGCAAGAATGAGGGCGAGCTTACCTAGCAGTGAAAGGCATGTTGGCGGTTTTGAAGACGAGAGGTTACGCGAGAGAGATGTAAGGGTTGGATAGTAGTCGAGAGTGTTGTATCAAGGTGTATACGCAACAGCGATGCGGTAGATGCAGAGAATGAGATGTCAAAGGTCAAATGGTAGGATGGAGGGGGAGACGAATTGTCTTTTATACAAGCAACTCGGGCCTTTCCAGGCCCAGTCATCCACATCCACCCTCACATCGCATCACACACACCCCCATCCATTCACTGCTCTTACCCGTCCTCGTCTTCCAACTTTCCCCGTTTTCCTGACGAACCACGCAACCGAGCAGCTCCCGCCATCCGCGCAACACCGACACCCCGTCAGCCTGGCCCTGCCACACCCTTGCCCTCTGGGCACTGCGTCATCGACTCACTGGCCGGGAAGGGGCAAGCCACAGGGACGACGTCTGCAGCAGGGAACTCTGGCCCAGGCGAACGCTGCCCTGCTTTCCCTCCTCCTGACCAAGCACAGCGCGCCAAAACATGGAAGTCTCGTAACAAGAAGCTTACTGGGGAGAGGTTGCGCCGGGGTTTACCTGGAGCCCACGCCAAGTCCCCCAGATGTCGTAGTCGTGAGCTACGTCATGAGGCGCAGCACGCCAATCGAACAAGAGCCGCTGTGGAGACAGCGCCACGAATTTACGCGGAAGCACGCACAGACCATGCCCGCCGTCATGCAGCTGAGCCACATATGGCGCAGCAGCGACGACAGAAAAACATCATGGATTCACCGTCAGTCAGTGGCAAGCTATGGTGATTGTCGACCATGTTTCGCTGTGGCTTAGCAAGCTTCTCCTGAATGACTGCCACTTTCCTTAGATCTCGATATGTACCTCGGCTTCCAGAACACCAAGTTAGTTCCACCTGATTAATAGCGTGGCTGGTAAAACCCAAAGACCATCATCCATGTTTGCCTGGCAAAGCAAGATTCCCCAACACTCTTTTGTCGTAATTGAAAAGGCTAGGGCGGCTGTTCAGGTGCCGGTCCTACCGGGAACAGCCCGGAGCGGTAAAGTGCAACCTGCTGCCAAGATGGGAAAAGTCATCAACAAGTCGTGGGCTCTTGGGGCTAGGCGCTCGTTAATTACCATCTCATGTGGCTTAGTGAGCTTTTTACCAGTCTTGGCCCTGCTCTCCAGCTCACAATCACTTCATCCAATGTTTCGGAGTGCCAAGGGCACGCGTCAGTGCCAAGCTTTTTACAGCTACGAAACCACTAGGTACCTACGTAGAGTACGGTTTTTCGGCACTGAAGTGGAGGGCCAAGATGTGAACATGTCGGCCACCCCATCTGGTAAAAAGCCAGGTTATGACTACACTCGCCATGTCTCGGAAATATTGCCTACAGTACTACTATCCAGCAAAAACACGTCATAGTGAATGAGGTGCTCTAAACAGGGGTCTCACGGTGACCTCGGCATATCAGCATTAGCACATCTAGGTAGGATTCTGTCTGGAAGGCTGGATTACGGTTCGCCCAATGAGGATCGAGGTATCCTGGCAAAGCTGAGCACTGGGCTATAATCCAGTGCCAGGTCCAGACAAAGAGGATGAGATGATTTAAGAGAAAATCAAGAGTAAAGTCACCTTGATCACATTTCCGGCAGCCGCCCGTGCATGCACTCTCGCATCTCATTTCGATGCATAGGAGTTGACGTCTTATTTGGCAACAAAAGCTGGACGCCTTCAATTTCTTTCAACGACACAATAGCAGCATGGACTCTTTTCTTTTACAAGTGATAGATGAGGCTAAAGGCTACTTTAAGCTCAAAAATAAGTTTGGGATATGCCAACGTGGGCTTTCTGAAGAATCCAGAGCAAGTTGCTCGCAGATTATAAGTCACATCATAACAGTCTCCCAGAGTTGCTTCGTCCATTACTGAAACTCAACAGGCTACGGGCGAAATTTTGCAGTCTGTCTAGGGAAACCTAGGCGACATTATGGTAAGATAAGGAATCTATTAAAAAGCAATGCTAGGTCCTATGATGAGAAACAACTGCTACAATACAGCCCGCATATACAACTTTTATAGTGCAGATGGTCACATCTTATAATTCGTATCCATTCCGACGTCCCTATTCCTCCTTCACTTCTGAAACCGCCCATCGCTTGCCGTGAAAGACGTTCCCAACGATCTTGGAACCCACGAAATACCCGATATAAGCGCCGGCAACAATGGTGACGGGCCACTTCTGCCACTCGCGGTCCCAGTCGAGAGGAATCGGCACAGCTCCAAGCCACGCTCCAACAACGGTGCCCACGAAGCCGCCAAAGGTCTGGTCGAAGGGAGCTGAGACGCCGATCACGGCCTGGAGAGGGACGGGGTCGGATCCGCGGACGTAGAAGATGGGGAAGATGGCGAGCACGGCGATGTGGGCGCAGCAGAGGAACGTGTGCGAGATGTGAGTGAGGAATGGAGCGCCAAAGAGGACGAAGAGGATGTGGAGGGCGGGAGTCAGGATCAGAGAAAGGAGCAGAGAGATAACGGCAGTCTACAGGATATCCATTAGCTTCATCATGTTGGAGATCAGGATATGCCCAAAACTCACGGCAATGGCTTTTGGCTCCCTCGCATCCGACTTCTTCTTCTCGCCTGGACGCGGCTTCTTGGTTCCCTTTGCGACCGAGGATCCCGCGGGGGGCAGACACAATGTCACATAGGCTGCCTGAATCACAGCAACCACGGGCAGACTGGTCTGGAGAGTCGCTACCGGATCGGCCACGAGGGCCTCGAAGCGCCAGATAAACAGGCCCGCCAGCAGCACCTGGTGGGCAACAGAGACGGGCAGAGCGGCAGCAGTGCTGAGGAGCGGAA
>JABFFE010001189.1:0-15136 GCA_013623625.1 Fusarium setosum
TATATAATATATTTATTATTTTATTTTTTATAAAATATACTTTTTATATAATATATTTTTTAAAAAATAATTTAAAAATAATATATATAAATTTTTTATTTTTATTTTAATACTCTTATTATTTATTTATTTAAGTATATTATTTATATTTAAATATATTTCTATATATTTTATATATTTTATTATTAAAGTTTTTAAATCTCTTTTTTTAATAAGAAACCTATATAAGGGCCCAGGGTGTATACAGTCACCCGGTGAGGCAGTCTAGTCTAGACCTAATTTTCTAGACAGGTGGAATGTTATACATTCCACTATAACTAACTAAATTCTCTATTATTGTCAGCGTGGCAAGATGCCTCGACGCCTCGATTCTTTATGCAGGTTCATATAAGGTTCTATTAGCCGACTTTTAGTAGCATAACTCTGCCACCCTCTAGTGGATCAGAGGAAGCACATCAGCAAAAGAACACAGTATTGGCTGGCTATCCAGCCTTGAAAAGCCACAACTGGGCCGCGCGGTCTTTATAAGGAGATGTTCCTAGCCGCGTGCCTGAAACAGCACGAGGCGGAACGCCATGATCAGAACATTAATTTTCGTCATGCATGTAGATCACAGGCTACTGACGCCACTCGATAATTTCCTCCGCAATTTAGTCAGGCAATAAGACCAGGGCCGCAGCTGGTCGCGTTCCTGGATCCTGAAACTGCTCGAGCGTCCCACGCAATTTTCACGCAGCTGTCAGTGCGTTTATACAATGACAGTCCTACGACTTCTTCTAGTCCTCGGAATATTTGGCTTACTAAGTCTTGGCTCTGCTGAGCCGATCGCCATCGCAGACGCTCCACGATGTGGCGTAAGTAATTTAACATGTTCCCCCCGGCTTTCTCTACCCGGGGCACTTTCTGACGAGAAAATAGGTAACTTGTTTCCTTCAGTTGGTCGGCTCACCAACCTACTCCAATATGACGCAGGAACAATTGTGTCATGATGAAGGGTTCAATCGCGTAATGGGTAGCTGCTTGACGGAAGCATGCACCGTCAGGGAGACTCTGAGTAAGATCCTCCACCAGCTTGATGCTTTTATTATCACAATCAAAGTCCTTTCTAACTGAAATTCGAAGACTTTGCAAACATCTCTAGAACAGCATGTCACCTACCGGCATTAGACCGACGTTTTGAGTTGCGAGTATCCAGTCTCATCATGGCTGTACTGGCTGCAGTCTTCTTTACGGTGCGACTGGCTTCGAAGATCTATGGGCTGGCTTTTTGGGGAGCCGATGATAGTCTGATTGTTGCATCATTTGTACGTCTATTTAATCTTTCTAATAGGCCTTTTACCAGCTATGTTAATACGCGCTAACTCCCGTTAGGTATTGCTAATTCCGACAATTGTCTTTGTCCAGCTTGGTGGGTCGTGGACTCCCCCATTCTAATTAACATGTCTAATAAGACTCCTATTAGCGATCCCCCAGGGCCTAGGGCTTGACATGTGGGTCCTCACGGACAATCAGATCACGACTAGCCTCAAGGTAAGTGACTCAACCTCGCTGGCTCCCTACTTGATCAATCCATCCCCAAGTCAATTTTCAGCCATAGTTTCTAATATTATTTAGTATCTTTTTATTTTCGAATGCCTCTACGAAATTGACTTGACCTTGATTAAGGCCTCTATCCTATTCTTTTTCCTTCGAATCTTTCCAGACTGCAAATTTCAGATTATCGTGCAGTGGACATTAGCTTGCGATCTCCTAGCCGGCATGGTTATTTTCGTACTTTCTCTCGTCGAAAGGCATCCCCTGCGGCTCGTCTGGGAGGGATGGAAGGATAAAGAGCCACAGGGAGTAGTCGTCAACGTGAATGAAATGGCTCTAGCACACGCGATCTTCCATGTTGCGTTAGACGTCTGGATGCTCATCCTGCCCTTGACCCAACTATACGGTATAGGGCTCAAGCTACGCAAGAAGATTGGCGTGATTGCCATGTTCAGTGTTGGTGTGTTGTCAGTACCCTCAGCGAGTCTGCGTATGAAGATGAACTAACAAGGGCCAGCCTCACGTTTGTCGGTATAGTCAAATTCCTGGTTTTTATCCGGATGATAACATCTTCAGATTCGGCGGGTATGAAAGACCACGCTCTAACTCTTGGTGCACCGTGCTAATAACAATGTAGCAACTAGCACCGAAACCACGGTCTTGTGGTGCTGTATCGAAGTTTGCGTAGGCATCATGGTGGCATGTATGCCTCACGCACGCCAACTTACGCGGCATGTGTTATTTCAGAGGAAGTCTAAGAACAAAAATGGCCCCATAGATTCTGGCAACGAACCAATCTTCACAGATCGGTCTCTAGCAACTATAGTGGATGCCTCATCGCCGGGAGATACTCTCGTACTGCATGACAGGGGTGGACTCCTTAGCATAGTAACAGGAGGGAGTAAGAACCAGTCTATCAGCCTTGAAAGTAGTAAAGAGTCCTAGATAGAGTAATATATAAAAAGACTAAAGCTATAAAATAAAAGGATAAATAAAAGTTATATTTCTTATTTTTTTATATCTTAAGGACTTATTATTTAGGCAAAACTTAGTATTTAGTAATACATCTCTAATATTAATCAATCTAATTGACTTGCACCCCCTGTAGTGACCCCTCCAGAGGGCTACGACAACTAAGGAGATGGTACATTCACCCGGACATATCTATCCCACCTATCATAGCCTTTATCACAGTGCATATCATGTTAATTGCCCATGCCACCACTTTCCCGAAAGCCCTGTCCATAGTAGCCCTCACGCGTAGCTGCACTTCCGTCTTTAAAAGCAGTCGGCGACCTTGTGCTATCACCTGTTATGTTCAATCCACCGACCGGCCATGAATTGCGTATAGGTCCCTCTGCCGCTCTCGATGATCTTCACGATGGCGAATGTAACAACTGTATTCTTTACCATTTGGCTCGCTTTGGCTTCTATGTCATTCGGGCTTCGGAATCCGATTATCAAAGGGTAGGCGCAAATCCCCGCTTCATAGAACATGGTAATAATTGTACGTTGGAAACAGATGGAACCCTGATCCTCATATCATCCGGGTAGACGACACGTACTACATCGCGGTCTCTTCATTTCTTACCTTTCCCGGCATTCCAATCTACAAGTCCCGAGACTTGGTGAACTGGGAGTTGGTCTCTCACGCAATTGACAAGCCCGACAAAGTGCCTATTACTGGCGTGCGGTCGGGAAATGGTAACCGCACCATCCCTTGGCAAACGGCCGACGACTAACTTGCGGGGTGTCAGGCATCTGGGCGCCCTCAATCTCGTACATCGACGGGCGATTCTACGTCACGTCAATGGCAATGACGGGTTCCGACCCTGATTACAGGACCTGGCCACGCATATTCTGGGTCTCTTCGCCAGATCTCAAGACATGGTCCGATGTTGTATGGGGTGATCCGTACGGTATTGACCCTCATCTCTTCCAGGACCCGATGTCTAAGAAATCATATCTCACCATCATGGGCTTGAATAACGGTTATGATCGTCTGTGGGGTATCAGCCAGTGCCAAGTGGACTTGGAGAGCGGTGCTTGTATTGGCCCTTATCGCAACATCTGGAACGGCACCATGCCCGTAACAAACAAGACCCGCCCGGAAGGACCTAAACTCTTCTACAAAGACAAGTATTATTACTTGCTCATTGCTGAAGGGGGCACTGGCGTTACACATCAGGCATCCATTGCTCGCTCCAAGTCGCTCGAAGGACCATGGAAGTCCTCGCCAACGAACCCCTTGATCTTCAATGGTGCTGATTCTAACCTTGTGGTCGGCAACACCGGGCACGCTACGTTCGCCGACACTCCTGACGGGGAGTGGTTTGCCACCTTCTTGGCGCGCCGGTACGTTGGCGACTGGTCAGTCCTCGGACGTGAGACCTTCTTTGCCCCGGTGACCTGGAAAGACGGATGGCCGACGATGAACAATGGCGATCCTGTTTTGTTGAGTCAGAAGTATGACTACGGCCCGGATGCCAAGTACCCTCCAAAGCCTTATGAGGATCGATTTGAAGGGCCCGAGTTACACTCAAGCTGGTATCAGCTCCGCTCGCCATACTCCAAAACCTACCGTCTAAAAGACAAAGGGAGCGGAGTGGTCTTGCTACCGAATGTGTATACGCTCAGTGACCGTGACACACCCAGCGCCATCTTGCGGAAGCAGCAGTCTGTTAACATGACGTTTACTGCAACTCTGTTGCCGACGAACAAAGGCCTTGGACCATACCAATCTGTTGGCGTCTCAGCGTATTCAAGTGAGCTGGCGCACCAAGATCTTGGCGTCCGAGGATGTTCTCAATCAGAAGGTCTCTGCATCTTTGTGGACATCACAGCGAAGTCACCTGGTCCTGGAACCCCGCCAGAGGTATATGATTCCTAGCAGCTCATTTATTATGCCGTCATCATCCATTTGTGCCTTACTAATACCTGACTCCCGTAGACGGAAGAGTTTCCCCTGAAGATCACCCGAATCGTGCCAAATTTCACGCTGCACATTCGCGCTGAGCCACGCCAGTATAAGTTCGGATATTCAATTAGAAACAACAAGGCGACATGGGTCAAGACCTTTTCCCCAAGCCTTTTGCCCGTGGGTTTCGATGGAGTCATGTTTGGCCTATTTGCCAGTGGGAATAGCTTCCCTTGGCCGTACGATGCAGCAGAAGTTGGATTCAGCAAGATTCGAGAGGAATATTATGATGAAGGATTTGGTGATTATAAGAATGAGACTGATAGTCGTTAGGAGGGATATACGCTGATGGGCTGTCTTCCTGATGTTTTTTGCCTTATCGTTAACGCCTAGGCAACCGGAGGACTCGTCTTAGCAATGGATAGCCAGACATAGGAGATAGATTAGGCAAGAATTGGTTCATGTGTCATTGCACGCAAAGACCATCTCGCAATTCTACTAGATTAAAGCTTTGTCCCTCTTGATTACAACCTGGGTCTTGTTTGACTACGTGATCATTTGGGTACCAACGCCTTCCAACGTCTGACAGCTTCGTTTCTTTCCTCAACAGAAGCAGTCCGCCAATCATTAATACCTTGTCTCAATCGAATCAACAAAATCTCTGCTTTCAGTTTCGTAAGGTGATGTTTCGCAAGCTCTTTCTCGAGTCCCTTGAGTGTGTAACCAGGGAGCCCAAAGATTGCTGTTCCAGCGTTAGCGCCCCAGTTCTGCCTAGTTCCATGCTGTAGAAACCTCGATCTTGTCGAAGAGAAGGGAATAGAGGAAGATAGAAGCACTCACCTGAGCCCAAGTTGCTCATGATCCCAAGCCCACCACGCACTATGCCCCTGCCTAAACCTTTTGGTCCTTTTTGCTTCGTATCCTCATAAGGCTTTTGCACAACTCCGCTAAAAGCATCCCATATCCCCAAGTAAAACTCCTTACCGGCGACCTTAATACCACTTCCCAGCCCGGTAATTTCATCCCGCCGGCGAACCTCAACTCCTGCGAAACCATGCGATGGAGCATTGTGGAACCCGTTGGCGATGTTGTAAAAGAATGCCACAGGAGCCTTAGCACTCGCTTTGGTCAGATCGGCGGCATACCTCCCCGTGACACGGGTGATGTACCAAGCCCGTCCATACCGACCTTGTTCACGGGCTTGCCACGCTACCTTATGTTTGTTGTGGAGCGTGGAGACTGACCTAGGGATTGCTGTTGCCGGGTCGGCGCTATAGAGCGACTTGGTTGCCATTTTCAGTGCAATACGCTCCATGTCGGCCGGTGTCAATGCCTCTGGGCCAATCACGCCTCTAAAAATTCCCTCCCGGGGAGGATGTTCATCGGGAGGAGTGTAATTCCCGGCTTTCTTGGCACTAAGGCGCCTCGTTGATTTCGAGGGGGGCCGATTCTTCAAGCGTCGGGAATAATCTGCTGTTGCGGTACCCACGGCCGTCACGAAGCCTGATGCCGCAGCTATGATACCAATGATTGGGTGTTCAGCGCCCTCGTCGACATACCAATGCTTGTGGCGAAGCGGCTTGATGTCGTCTGGATGTATGAACCCTTGATCAACAAGACAGGAGGCTGCGAAGCCGCTCAGGTGAGCTCCCGTCTTTCGATGAAGCCAGGTCGCCAGCCGTTCGGGGCAGATATCGCAGCGCAAGTTGTCCACGTCCAACCGGTCCTGAATGTCCATAGCTGCGGACCCTGCTCCATCCTCCTCTGCAATTTGCAGTGCCATATCCTGTGCAACCTCTTGAACCTCGGGCTTGAGCGCGAATGTGATACTGTCCGCCAGGATCTCTGCTGTTAGATCCTTGTACGGCACAGACGTTGGTCCAGCACCGGCTCGTGCCATCATTTGGCCCCAGAAGGGCTGGTCACCGAAGAAGGGTACAATAACAGTTGGCCGGCCAGCGGCAATGCCAGCAGCGGTTGTGCCAGCGCCACCATGGTGGACAACAACCGAAACACGTTGGAAAAGCCAGTCGTGGGGACAGTTGCCGATGAGATAGACGCTCTCGGGGACATCTCCAGTACCAACACCGCCCCAGCCCTTGGACACAATGGCTCGAACACCAGCGATCTTGATGGCTTGGAAAATGAGTTGAGTGAGCGCTTGGGGGTCGTCGACAACGATGGAGCCAAATCCAACGTAGATCGGCGCTGGCCCTTTGTCGAGAAATTCGATCAAGTCTGGCGGAGGCGTATATGAATTTGCAAGAGGAAGAAAGGAGAAGCCCGTAATGTTGAGATGAGGGCCCCAGTCAGACGGCTTTGGTATCAGCGACTCTGACCAGAGGTAGCTGTATGGGACACGTAGTCTTGGGAGAAGCTGAAATCCCCACATTGGACTGACTGGATCAAGATGTAGGGTTTGAGTCCGGAACTTGTTGATCAAGTCACCCAGGCTGGAAAGTCGAACAGTTAGTCAAAGAGCCCGTCCCGCTGATAGTTGACACTATACCTACCCTTGCCAAGTCAATAGCTCCATCATCATGAAGGACAAGTAATTCGCAACCCTTGCATCGGCGTCGCCATAGCTCATTGCAGCCAGAGGATGAGGAAATGCTCTGGTTGGTGACCACGGCATGGTGAAGACCATGTGTAGCGGAATATTTAGCTTTTCGGCGCAGTGAATGTGAGCCATAGATGGCGGGTTAGCAATGATGGCATCCGCGATGAAGAGGTCCTCAGCGCACTCCACGTTGGCAGCCGTGACTCGCTCACCCATACCATCCCCAGCCTCAATACAGCTTCGCCAGGCACCATTGATAATCTCCGCCATCTCCTTCCTCCTCTTGCCAACATCGCCGTCTTTGACGCTTTCTCGGTTGGGCAGCAGGCCAGGATTCTTGACCATATAGGCCATGAGAGCCTCAGGATCACCGCCGATGCTGAAGAACTCAACTCCCTGGCCCTCAACAAAATCCTTAAAGACGGGATGGGTGCAAATCCGCACGCGATGGCCGTATGGTGGCCTCATGAGTAGCTGGGCTATGGGGATGAAAGGCTGAACGTCGCCACGGGAGCCGACGATGTGGATTGCGATACTCAGACGCGGGCTCTCGGCAGGTTTCTCCACGCCTGGAAGGAACGCGATGCTGTTTGTCCTTCGCGGCTTCGGCGGCTCCAATTGTTCCAAGCTTGGGAGCTCGCCAGCAAAGGAGCCTTGGAAGCGATCGCACCATGTTGCCAGCGCCTCTGGGTTGTCGTGGAACTGCACCTGGACGCGTCCATCAGCGATGACGTTGCTCGACGGGCCATTTTCGATATCCGAGTCGTCAATGGCGACGTGACCGGGCCCATGTGATTTGATACGATTGAGCGCCATCTCAGCGACCACATTAACTCGCAGCTGGCCCAGATCTCGTCTCGGCAGACGCGGAGGTTATTGGGTTTTGTTGATTTCAGGATTGAGCATCATCGCTAGCGCCAAGTGCTAATGGGATGGGCTCTAATTAACGCGGACAGACCCTTTCATAAATGAATTATGCAGCTCTGCTTTCGTCCATAGCTCCATTTCACATGAAGTCATAGCGGGGCATCTGCCCGACACTAGGATCAGATCTGCTTAGCCCAACCTCGGAGACATTCTGAACAAAGTTGATTAGCTCGGGCTAATTCTGCTTCCGCCCGACACGGCTGAGCTCAAAACAGCCTCACGGACTGTAACTACCTACTCCTGTGCTCCAAAGTTGCCTCGGATTCTCTTCTGCACTTCGGCGACATTTCCATGGCCACGTTCCTTCAACGCCTCATATGCCAGCCTGTACACGTGTATCCCCTCGGAGAACAGTGCTCGCCGGTCCTTCCATCCACAGAGCGACCGGAGTTTATCGCTCCCAACCCACTGACTGAAGCTGAAAACATAGTGCAGCCCGCCAGGAAATGACGGCTCCGCTGCATTGGCGGGCACAAACTCTACGCCATCCTTGAAACCGTACTCCTTGACGAGAGCAGCAGCGACCTCCTCAAGAGTCTCGTAGCGATGCCCAGAAATATTAAACACTTGACCGCTCAAAGCAGCTCGATCAGGATGTTCCGCTAGTGCGACGTATGCCTCAGCGCAGTCATCGATATGTGTACCATGCATAATGCTGTTTGGATCTCCCGGGATCCTAAGAACATCGGGCCGTGATTCCTTCTGGGTAGCAGCGTAGTCGAATATGGCGCCGTAGTAGCTGCTCGAATACCCAAAAACACTAGTCGGTCGAATGACGGCAGCGTCGAATAGGCCACCATACTCGAATACTCTAGGACAATTCGCCGTGCGCTCCTTCAAGACTTCCGGTTCGTTCAAGGGCGAGTCTTCGGTATGAGGGGCAAGGCCTGGCGTGCCATGGACAGCCGTGGTTCCATAATCCTTGCAGCCAGAGGACCAGAGGACCAAGGGACGGATTCCATTCTGGTTACTCTTCTCGGCTAGCGCTCGCACGCAGGCAATTACCTCTTCGAAATGGGCCGCGTAACCGGGAATCTTCTCTGTACAGCTGACAATGGCATCGAAGGTGTTGGCTTGCTCAAAGAGGGTACCCAGGAAGCCGAGATCGTTGAATGATCCAACCACGGGGATAGTCTCGGACAGAATCAGCTCTTCTGCCGCTTCAGGTTTTCGAATAAGACCAAAGGTTTTCCAGCCAGCGCGTACAAAGGCACGACACACTGCAGAGCCAATGTAGCCGTTGGCGCCTGTAACAAGCACGTTTCGACGTCGGTTGTCACTCATCCTGGTATTCGCTCCCTTGGTTGTGGATTGGAATTTGCTATTGGCGTTTGTCGTCTATTCCAATGCCGCGGCGCTCTATATATATGTTATCTCGAGGATCATGGTGGAAATGACTAATCGCTGTTGCCATCGGATAACGTTACAGATGAATCCCACAACGCCCACATCGAGATCCATATTAATTTGTCAGCGCGGGACAATTGAATCACGTCTATGTCGAATATTTAGAAAGCTCGCGCTCGGTTCTGTTTCTAATCTGGGCTGAGGAGGATTGTGGGACGATATGAGTAAGGAAGTGATCCTCATTAAGATGCTCGCTTTTCTCGGTACGTGTGATCAGGAGGGCATCCACAACAACTTATAACCACATCCGCGCTTAAACGGAGAATAAAAAAACGCCATCTAAATCACGTAACCTTTGCAATCCCCCTTGGAAAATCTCCAACTTGTCTTTCTCTATAAACTGGGTTATCAAGTGGACTCCAGTGTTTATCATGCTTTGTCCAACCTCCTCCTTCGATTTAGTTCCGTAGCTGATATTCTTGGACGATACTTCGCTCCATAGAGCTCTCGACACCGCTCCTCATCTCTCACCCACAATATATCGTAGTCGCTAGAGTTTGTCATCTCTGCGTCCCTCTCTAAATGGCGTTGACGTCCCCGACTCCTTTTTTGTAGAGCCTTGACAAGAACCGCGTCAATGTTTCTATCCTGAAGGGCCTTGCATCTATCCGCCCTCGATGCATAAACGGTGATTCGGGCTGTCGGGTCCCGTTGTAGGATGTAATCGAGCGCCAACTGATCTGTACCATTTGCGTCGCCAAGTATGAATCGATCGCCGTTAGCTATGGCTTCGTTTATGGGACCATGATAATAGGTGGCAAATTCGGAGCCTGAAATATCGATGTGGCCGCTAATCATTGCTATTCGGCATTTGGGTGGTACTGGTGTAGAGGGGTCCATAGTGGCCGAGCTGGATAGAGACTGGAAGGCAAACTGGAGGCCATTGGCGCGAATGCGGTCCTTAAAATACTGGGAGTTAACTAAAGGCCTGAGGGGTGGCAGTGCAGTGCTCATGTGACTCAGCCGGTGAGTGTGACTACTCTCCGCTAACCAGCTGTTCCCTTTCCACTTCAAACGGCGACTAGCTTGAGGCATCGTCTTTTCGAGCGGCGAGAATATTCATAGGACAAGGTTAGTTGGCCATGTTAGGAAGCGTTTTTCTCAGAAAGAAAAACAACAATATTAAAGAAATCACCGTAGGCTGCGGCGAACAGAAAAGTGTGGCCTAGCCTGCCGCTACTACAAGCGATTGGCCCGTGGCATCAGCGCTTGTACTTTGTCGGCGCCGAAGTAAGCGCCAACAAAAATTGCTCCAGTAACTAATCCATCCAAGACACAACCCAGAATCGAAGATGACGGTCTTGGCTGTATGGCCAAGGCATGGGTATTCTTGGGTAGGCGATGGTAAAATGACACCAGAGATCAAACGCTATGTTTCTAGAACGCAGAACGACTTCGCTTTGACCTGGTGAGCTGCCCTTTGAGGGCGCTAACTCGGCTCGGCGCGCATTTCCCCCCTTCTGGAATGGTTTGCGGGAGTGGCTTTGCGGACGCAACATATAATCTCTCAACGGACTTTACTTTGGGCGATTAGATTCATTATTGCGTAGTCCCCAGTATTGGGGAAGCTAATAAGTAGATATCCTATTTACACACCAACGCACATATAGTACTTAGCCCATAGCGCTATGCACTTAGATCTAATTGCTGGATTCCACTTGGCTAGCTGCGCCATAGTAATCTTGTAGTAATTCTGGATCGAAGCATAGGTAGTAGTGGAACTAACTAGATGGAACTTCTTGTAGTTGCTGACTATGCTGGTCTGGATGGGCGAGGGCGTCTTGATCCCGTTGCCGGGAGCCTTGGTTGTTGTGGTAGGTTTCATGTTGGCGGTGGTAGTGGTCGGGACATAGCCAACAATACTCACGCAGACCCAATAGTCAGCCCACAAGCCCTTGAGGTCCTTCTCCCGTCTAAACAAAACGCAAAACAGAACGGTTTCCCGTCTGGTCAAATCCCACAGCAGAAAAACTTCCCATCAAGAACAAAACGCAAAACAGAACGGTTTCCCGTCTGCACAAATCCCATACCACAACAGAACGGTTTCCCGTTTTCCGACACCCTCCATCACTGCTTCTTCCTACTCCGGTCCAGAGTCTTCCTCATCAGACTCCCCGTCAGAATCTTCATCAGTCTCCCCATCTTTATTCACGCTCTTCGCGGAGTTCACCATAGCCTCTTCCACTAGGGCCTGGGTTGCTTCGATTCCAGCCTCTTCGCCATCGGGTTCTTCTTCAGATCCCTTTGCCAAGATGCTTTCGACATCTTGGCCGATTTCCTCCACAAAACCAAGCAGCTGGTTCTTCTTGACGTAACTGCGACGTGTTCCCCAGTAACGTGTTGCTTTTCGTACCTCCTCATGCTGAATGTTCTGATCCCTTGACCTGTCTCTCCAAGCCGTGCGGAGGATGGTGTTTAGGAATGTCCACCAGACATAGCGCGCCCGAGGCCGGAAGTCAGTTTTGAAGACCAGTTTTCGTTCATGCAGCTGCGCGAGAGCTGTGATACCCATGTCCTCCATGGTAGAGATCGTTTTGGTGACTTCTCTGTGGTCCTTGTCGACGACGATGATCTTGTAGTTCTTGGTCTTCTCCTTCTCCCACTCTTTGACCCTGTCTTGTCGCTCTTGCTGGTCATCCAGAGGCAGCTTGGGGTCGGCCGGTTCGAGGTTGAGGTCTGGTACAATAGCAAGATAGCCCCTTTCAAGGGCTTTCTCGATGTGCTTGTGCAGAAAGAGGCCGTTCACGGGAGAGAAAAGTTCGGCACGTGACCCTTCGCCAAAGATGTCATCCATGAAGGTGCTTTGTGCCCACGGGAATAAGTGGGCGGCGTGCACAGCGTCGCCGTCAAACCACTTGTAAAGAACTGGATCCCAGCGGTAAGTCTCCACCGGTCGATCAGGGCAGTATGCCCTCGCCATGTTGGCAACCATGTTCGATTGCATGGACGAGTCCCTTCTGCTTTGGCCTGCAGGCAGGTCGAGACCAACTTTTGATGTTGCGAACAGTCGTACAAACGTCTCGCGACCTGAGGCGATGCGACTCTGGATCCTCGTCTTGTGTCTTTTCATGATGCTCTCCCACTGCGTCCAGCTATCATGTTGTAGTTTGAGGTCCTGGGCGACCGGTTGGTCGTACCATGTTTCATCAGGAGTCGCGTCAAACTTCCTAAGTTCAATTTGCGACTGGACTTGGGCTGATGCGACGTGAAGCCGGGAGATCTCCAAGTAACTATCCCAATACTCGTCATCCATTGAGATTTGTCGCTTGAGCTTCTTTCGAGCTTGTTGGAGTTGCTGTCCCACACTCTGAAGTCTATTGTTCAATTCGGCCGTGCTCAAGTTGGAGAACTTGTTGTCCCACGTCTGAGACACCGTCCGCTTGCTGCTTGTTCTCTTGCTACTTGTTCTTTCAGGGACCGCGACAGGGGGGGGGGCTCTTTGGGGCCGGAATCGACGAAGTTCTGTCGGGAAAGGCGATGCTGTCGGTTGGGGATGTCTCCCCAAGGAGGGTTTCGGGATCGTCATCGTGTTGGCGGTCGGAGTTGGACATGGCGGCAAGCAACGGGGATATCAGTAGATATCGATCGTGATAATCGGATAAGGACAGGCGATGGACGGAGATTGGAATGATGGTATTCGAGATGGACAAATGGTTTGAGAGTAAATGACTGAGGGAGGAAGAAGACAAGCACGTGCAAGTTTGGATCGCGTCCAGTTGGAAGATTAGAAGGTGCGCCATCTGCCTCCTGCCTTTTATATCCTTCAGAATGAAGGAAGAGTCATAACACAAGAAGAAACTTTATGCAGATTAAGAGGTTAAGATGAAAGTTAGATAAAGGTTTCGGGGATATTTTACAAGTGTCTAAGAGCTATATGTAAATTTTATTACGCAAAGTCATTTAGACACGGTATGTCCTCTCGGTTCAGAAAAACGCCGGAATGACTCAGGTGGGAACCCCGCCAAACCACTACCAAATCACGGTGTTTTTTTGAACCCCCCAAGTATGTCTATACAAGTTCATTTAAGTTTACCATGATCAGCAAAGGCTGAATTTAAGGTGTGGTAAGGGCCGATGAGATAAGTAATGGCATCAACTAAAATGGCAGGCTGCAGGTCTCATTTCATCCATATCTACAATCAATAAGAGCGAAAACAGCGATAATGATAACATCGATAACGATAACAGCGATAAACGATAACAACAACAGCAATAATAAGAGCATGAGGACAGAACCCCCCAGCCTACTCTTATAAACTAGCTAATGAGCCTCCCTCACCACAAGCCCAGGAACCAGTAGACTACTCTAGGTTTCTGACTTACCTGATGCTGATTAGAGGCTTGACGAAGTTCCTTGCAGCGCGGGTTCTATATCATCCGTATTCTAGATGTGGCCGATGGACCTAAAACATGGAGAGTGAGGCCGAAGATCATGACAATCAGATCATGCCGACAAGGTAGAGGGGCTGGCGAAGGGTGGAATACCCAGTTTAGGTCGTTAACGGTGTCCAACCATGAGCGCCCAGTAAGATCAGCGGCGATCACTCCAAGCAGGTGAGTGGCCCGCCGTCAACTGCCCATAGTAAAGGCGCTGGACGTAGATGAACCAGGACCACTGTATCGGATCATTTCAACCTTAGATGGTACTTGTGGAGCCAGAAATAGTGGTCCTTCTTACATTCGAGTCTCTTATCCAACTCAATATCTATCCCATAACCCCCGAACGCATGGCTGGGCCTCTTGCATATCGACATGGCACAGGCACCTTTCCAATAGCACACCAAAACCAAATAAGATATCTGATGAGATTTTGAATTTACTAACTAGGCGCTATTGTAAATCGTGTTTTGAAATTGTGATAGTGGCGAGACGTGTCAGGAACAAGTAGAGCTTTATTATATTCGAGCCTAATGCTTCTTCTTTTATTTATGAGAGGTAGTGTCTGGGGAGATCAGGAGAATGTGCAAGACTCCGTGGAACGAGCCGAAAGAGGCAACTAATAACATGGGAACACACAGAAGGAAATGTTGGAAAACAGCGGGGGAGCGATGGGTCCTCTAAGAGATCTTTTGTAAGCTGGAAGTAGTACTGTTAGCGGTGGTCCTTGCACGGGAGATCGCGGGACCTGGAGCGATGGTTACGAAGGTTTCGCCATTAGGTATGAATGTGGAAAACGCGGCCTACAATGGCTGTTAGTCCTATAAGTCAGAAATGGAACATAAAGGACAAAGACATGGGTGAATATGGTCAGACTTGCTTATAGTAGCTATTTCTATCATCCTTATCAGCGTATCTCTCTGCAGCGTTGTTCTTCTTCTTGTCGTGCTGATTCTTATGGACGTTAGCTCATGTGCATAGGTTTTGTTTCAAAGTTCGAGGCAGCTATGGTAGTCGGCGGTCTGTGTTTGCGACATGATTGGCCTCTTGACACAATCAGATTCATCACCTAGTCTCTCAATTTAGTCATGATACAAAAGAGATGTGGGCCCCAGTTGTTGAGACCGTTGTTTGGCAAGGTCATTTGAAATCCCTAGAGATAAGATGCCAAGGTGTCCAGTGCTGGCGGTTGATCAAAATCATGGTATGCTGAGGAGCCGAGGAAAATTCACATGCTTGATAGGTGTTACCAATCTGAAGAGTTTAAGTGCGATTAGGCATTTCCAGTGGCCGATGCCCGACTGACTTGCAAGAAGAGATTCAGCCGGACTGACGCACAACAAGGTATATATATCTCGGAAACACCTGTCACCGGAGACGTTGATCATGGTAGATGATCAACCGCCAGCACTGGA